>JADRCC010165723.1:0-10578 GCA_019843855.1 Hylomyscus alleni
TTTTTTTTGCTGTCTTAACTTTTTGTTTCAAAGCAATTGCAGAAGCAGTGGTGATAACTATTAATTTAATTAAAGCTGCTATATCAGCAAATAATCAAGCCCATTACCCTCTTGCTTCTGCTTAAAGCCTGACTCACTTCTTTCAGTACCTGCAAGCTATTTTCAGGATACCAAGATCCTATAATAAAGGCAATAAAACAAAAGCTGGTTGATAGACCACCATAACAGACATGTCAATTTTCAATGCACTAACACAATAAGAAAGAGTACAATTAATACCACTTATATTAAATACCATAGAAGTAACAAAAATAATTTTAACATTACCAATTAATAAAAGATTAGAAGCTTTAACTTATGGACTAGGTGCCTCATTAGCACAGTAGGTAGTGTGTCAGTCTCATAACTTATGGACTAACACTTGTTTGAAATTCAGATCCTGTCCAGTTTTATCTATTCCTATTGTAACTTCATAAATAAGTGCAACTAACTTCCAGATACGTCTCTGAAAATGTCCAGAACCAGCCTTCCAAATGAAGATTTTCAATTCCCCTTTTTCCAATATTGGATTGATTTCTAGACCAGTCCATGATTGCATCAGCATAACTAGTCACATTAAAGGAAACAGAAGAGTCATTATAATTTCTCTTCAATTAAATTTTCCATCCCACAAGATCTAAAAGCTTGAAGCAAGGTAGCTTGTCCACCCTGGGACATAGGCAAGCAAAGGTGGGTCAGGAACATATGTCCAATACAGCTTTCCTGTCACCATTGTCAGGACACTCAGCAAGCTAACAGGTCAGCATCATTCTTTGTCCCAACATCAGCATGTCTCACCAATCAATCTGGCCGCTACCATGCTCCTTCAACATCCTGCAGAAAAACAAAAAAAACAAACAAACAAAAAACCCCACAAACATGCCCTCTTCCCCTATTAAATTCCTGATCAGGATCATTCCATATGCCAGTAAGTGGATCCTTCCATTTAACCTAGGTATAAGTATGACTAGTTGTAGGGTGCCATAGACACTCTGCTGAGTGGACTACAACTATTCCAAATTTTTAAAAAATTTAAAATAAAAAGAACATGTTTTAAATAACTGTTGTATACAGGGATATGACTCCCCCTCCTTTTTTTTATTTTATGAAGATATTGTGTTAAAGTTCCACAATACCTTTTTTTGAAGATTATAAGGAATCTCAGTAATATGTGTAATATTAAATTGTCGACAAAACATCTCAAATGCTTGTCTGTAACAGCCAGTTCTATTATCTGTTTTAATCTGATTTGGAACACCAAGCATAGAAAAACATTGTAGGCAATGACTAATCATATTTTTAGTTGCTTCTCCTGATAAAGCAGCTGCAACTAGAAAGCCTGAAAAAGTGTCCCTTTTCATGGGATAAAACATGTACATATTTTAATTTTCCAAAATCAGAAATGAATGTCATTCATTTGTTATAATTGATTAAGTATAAGTCCTTGAAGATTAAAATCATTATGTAGTACAGGTAGAAATTGGGGACACTCAAGACAAGTCTTTATAATCTGATGTGCACATTCTCTAGAAATAACAAATTATTGTCTGAAGCTATTACTATTTTGATGATGTAAACATGATAATTTTTGGCTAATTGTACCTGTGTAAGGCCTATAATCTGGCTGGTATACAAATCTTCTGTGGAATTGCCCTCATTAAGGGATCCAGGCAATACAATATGAGGTTTTAAATTTTCTATAAAGTAAGGAACACTACATTCTCTCAAATTGAGTTATATTTGCATAAATAGTTACAAAATGAGAATTAGTAATATTTTTAAAAAGAACAATTTCGAGTAAAATTTAACAATTTGCTGTATCTAAAAAAGGAATGGTTCCAAGTAATTGCAAACCATAAGTAATATATATTGGCTATCAGTATACAAATTTAAAGCTGGATTTTCCACCATTTCAATAACAGTGGCTACAGCACGTAGTTCAATTATTTGTGCTGAAGCAGGGAGAAACTCCAGAGAATGAACATGTGATCCAATCAGATGTTCTGTGTTCCCATGAGATGAGTCATCTGTAAATACAGTAAGTGAACTCTGTGCATAAATTTACAGGGAATACAAAGGCATGCATAAAGCCAAATTTAACAACTTGTCTTTTAGATAATGATTATTAATTTTACCTGAAAAATTTGCACATGCAATAGGCAAAATATCTGCCCTAATCAATATAATTGCTGCTTGGAATAAGGAATATTTCTTTAGGTTCTTTCCCAAAATACTTTCTTGGTTCTATCATACAATTCTGTATTAACATAGCAACGGCTTCATAATAGGGTGTTAAAACTTTCTTTGGAGACAAAGAAAGATGAATCCACATTAATGGTACCTTTTGACAAAGAGCTGCTGTGGGCAAATGAGTAGCAATAATGCACACAAGCAGCCAACAATTGCTCATCTGTATAATGAATCTGTTGTTGGCTAATAGGTTCTTCTATTTTCTGCAAAGCTATTTGTCCCTTATTAGTTAATTATTGAGCAGAATTAGGATTTTCATCCCTCTTAAGAATATCAAACAGAGGTTTAAGTTCTCCTGTGGTAAATTTAAGATGATGTCTTCAACAATTAATATCTCCTAACAACTTTTCAAAATCATTTAGAGTAAATTATCTTTTCTTATTTGAATTTTCTGCGCTACAATTTGTTTATGATATAACAGGTGTCCGATATATTGAAAAAGATATTGTCTCTGATTTTTTTTTGAACAACAACTAATCTGCAAGATTTTAAAGCTTGTATAAGAACAAAGACTTATAGTAAAACCCCATCAGAGGCATTAGCTAAGAAAATATCATCCATATAATGAATACAATACACAGAAGGATACAAGGTCCCAACCTCTTGTATTGAAGCAGCAACAAATTTTTGACATAAAGCAGAGGTATTAGCCATCTCTTGAGGCAAAACCTTCCAATAATATCTCTTCATGGGTTCTTTAAAATTACAGACAGGGAAACGAAATGCAAACCTTTTACAGTCATAAGGATGCAAAGAGATAGTATAAAAACAATCCTCCAAATCCATAATTCTATAAGCCTTTCCTGGCATGGCAGCTGGAGTAGGCAAGCCAGGCTGAAATGCCCCCACAAGTTCTATAGTTTTATCAATCCTTTGAAAATGCTGCAATAATCTCCACCTGCTGTTTTTTTCTTAATTACAAGTATGTGTGAGTCAGAATCCTGAGCCTGTGATTGAACTGCAAACTGCAGCCAATGGAATGCTGGCAGTTTAACTATAATTTTTAAATTTCCCTTGCAAAACCAGAGCAAAACCAAAACTTTAAAAAGCAAAATTCAACCTCCAACAAAAAATTCAGGATCTCCAAAACCACCAAGTGAATCACCCCCATGCTAAAAAGTTTGGCTACCCATTCTTGCACACAAACATAAGACAGTGCAGCCTCTAATATCTCACCAAAGAGTCAATGTTCTAAATCCTATCTTTTATATGTCTGGTTTCTAGGATAAGAATTATATAAACTATTATCTCAATTTACACATATCTTTAGAGTCCTGTTTCCCCAGCTTGGCTCTTGCCACGTAGTTTTGTTCTGAATAACTCTAACCAAGTTACCAGTTTTAAGTCAACTTTCTGTTAGTAATGTTATAAATTTTTAATCATACCCAAAAACTTATAAGTCAATAATCTATAGCCAAGACATGCAGAACATATTTATACTTTTAAAACCAGTCAGAAACAAAAATGAAGTGACTATATACGTTAACTTATTTAAATCAGATAAAATTCTTCATTTTTCTAGCTGTAATTTCAAGAAGGAGCTTCTTGTTACCTGCAGAACCCAATAATCACAATCATAGCGATTTTTATAGGAAAAACAACCATTAGTTCCCTTACCACAGAACTTGAGAAGCTGCTGGTACCTTTAAGAGCAGCTTATCCAGACAATCAGCTCCTGGCAGGGCTTCTCCTAATGTGCTAGACTCCTAACTACAGGTGCAGGACTCCATAGGATAATTGAGACTGCTTTTATCTTTTTTCTCTTTTCATTTTTCTTTTCCTTTTTCTCTTTCTTTTTCTTTTTTGAATCTAGTTAAAACTAAATCAAGGACTGAACAACCAGCAGTTAAAGTTTTAACGGTTTTTTTCTTTTGAACATGAAACACAGAACAACAAACTATCAAACCACAAAATGAAAGCACAGAGTAAAATAAACAGTCAGTTTTGATGGACATGAACAGGTTTGCGAGCAAAGGCCAGACAATAGACAGAGAGGGAAGAGAATTAGACGTCCTAAAGGGACCCAGATATCCTACCTAAGAGACCCAGAACTAAGCATTCCTACAGTAGGAGCCAAGGAAGAGGTAGGACGTCTCCCCACCTCCTCCTGTCCCTAGGAGAGCTCTAAAACAGCTTATGTTCATTTTCCTTCTCTTTTGCCAAAGCATTCCTGATAGTTGGGAAGGACTGCTTTTCTCAAACTCATTCTCTTTCATGTCTAGGGTGTATACTATCTCTAGTCAGAGTCCAAAGACTAAAAGCATCTATGAGAATTACTTTCTCTTCTCTAGATTTTAGCATAACTCTAAACACATAAACAAAGCACATTTTACCATTACCTTGTCCTTCTACAAGTTTTATTCACCATTGGCCCAAATCTTCTGTACTTTCCTTCACGAGTGCTTCCAATTCCCGTGGTGTCCTTCACTATACACTGCTTATGGAGCTCCATCTGACCAAGCCAGCTCAGTCAGTCAGCAGGTTCTCCAGTGCAGAAATGAGGACTAAAAAAAAAAGAGAGAGAGACAATTAGACAATACTGCAGCATGACCTGAGCCAGTTCTGAGGCTGAGACAGGCTTAATTTTTTTCCAATCTGCTTTTATACCATTTTAACTACATGCAAGTAATAAGGTCTTTTCTAGGTTGAGAAATAAGAAAAACAATAAACACAAACAGTCAAGGAACAAGCAAGGCAATAAACAAAGTCCATTAGTGATGCCTTGTGCTTGGAGACAGGAACCTAGCATGACTGTCTTCTGAGAGGCTCTACCAGCTGCTGCCTGACACACATGCAGATACATACAGCCAATCATTAGACTGAGGTAGGGGACTCCTATGGAAGAGTTAGGGGAAGGATTAAAAACTGAAGGGGATGGCAACCCTGGAGGTAAAACTACAGTATCAAATAACCAGGATGGCTAAGAGCTTCCTGAGGCTAAGCCAATAGCCATGGAGTATGGATGGGCTGGTCAATGGCCCCTGGCACATATTAGCAGAGGACTATCTTCTTTTGCATCAGTGGGAGAGAATCTGCATAATCCTATAGACACTTGTCATGGTAGGGAGATGCTGGGGTAGGGGTGAAATGGTGGTATGTGAGTGGGTAAGGAGGTAGGTAGGAAGATAAGCACCCTAACAGGGGCAAAAGATCACAGGATTGGATGATCTCTGTGAGGAGGTACCAGGAAAGGGGTCAACATTTGGAGTATCAATCAATAAAATACTTTAATTTTCTGTTTCTTTAAGGCGGTTTGAGGAATACACTTATCTGTGACTACACGGAAAATACTTAAATGTAGCCAGGAATTATGCTGTTTTAACATATTGGTAGTTCTAAGAGATCCTCCATGACTCATGAATTCATTATCACTGAGAAGCTAGTTGGTGAGGTTCACTGTAGAAGGTATACTTTTTCTCTTGTTGACCGGTCCTTAAATTCCATTTACAGAGCTGTTGACTGCCACCAATTTATGTGTGCCACTACTGACCCATATTGTTATTGTGTCATGCTGGTCATTGCTGGAGTTGGTAGGTGTCATATCTGGACGGGACTATTGGTTACTTTCCTCATTTGAAAGTTTGCATGGTGCCTTCTGGCATCATAAAAGCTAGTCTACAGGGAAGAGATATTTGAATCTGTTCCAGTCCTGCATCTATGTCTTTATCAATAGTCACATATCTTTTTAGGAGAACCAAGAAGAACTGTAGTTTGTAATTTTTGGGAATCTTGTATAATGCTGAGAACTGAAAAGAGGGCTTTGGGTTTCTGGCTTATGGTCCTTGGAAGGAACAATATCAGCTAAACTGAGAAAATTTATCTATTATACTAATATTATGTATCAAACTCTATTATATGCGTATTTACAAACTGGCCTGTATATTGAAGTGGAAGTCTTTGGATATGTCATGTAATGTGGATTCACATGTTATTTTGTTGAAACAAGTCCCATGGAAGGACATTCAATGTTTGGACAAAGTATAAAAGAGGCACAGAAAAGAACATCTGGACATCCTACTGGTTCTGGTCACTTGCTTTGACTTGTATGGATATGGCATTTCCCTGACTGTTTCTGCCAGGTAATGCCACCATTACTGATCTGAACTGCTGGTATCCTAACAAAAGAGATGAGAATTACCTCAAGGAACTATTTCTAAACAGATTCCCATTCCTTTGTCTTTAATATCTTTTCTCCCTTACCATTGGATAGTGGGCTGGAATGGGGTGTTGAAGTACTTGAGAACCATTATTAAATGTAGGTTTTTAGGATGGGCATGACATACAGGATACCCTACCCACTAAGAGGAGAAGGGGAAGGAGAGTGGAAAAAAATTGTAGGAGGTGGTGACTTGAAGAAGGCAGTGAGAGGGATGTAAAGTGAATAAGTAAAGAAAAAGTAGGTTTTATAATCTCTAAACCTATAGTACATACTACATTTTTAAACAATTTTTATTTAACCTTTTATTTTTTTTTAAACAACATTTATATGTGTGACAGTCATACCTGTCCTGGAACTATCTTTGTACATAAGGCTGACCTGGAATTCTCAAAAATCTGTCTGCTTCTGCAATGCAGGATTAAGGGCGAGTGAGACTAATTCTTGTACATACTGCTTTTTCTTAAATCATATTGAGTAGTAAAGAGCTCTTTTTCACCCACAATGCTCCCCAGAAGATGGATAAAAATGTGGCTTGCTTATCATCAGTAGCTAGACATACAGAGCTTCCTCCCACACAACATGCCTTAGTTTTCATGATTTGTTCATTTCATGCTGAATTCATTACCTTGATACAGAATCATTATGCTGAAGTTTCATGGTTCTAAAGAACAGAATGAACAATTCTTGTATATACAGTTATTTTTTGAGCCCATATGAAATTATAAAGAATATACAGAGTACAGACTTATGCTTTTTAAATTAATATGACTTGTTTTCATAAAATTTTGTTTTTTCTCTTTTAATACAACAAATTTTGTCCTACATTTTGAAAAACCTCCCTGTAAGTCCCTTTCTTACTTTCTGTCTCTGTCTCTGTATCTCTCTCTCTCTCTCTCTCTCTCTCTTACATACACACACACACACACACACACACACACACACACACGCACGCACACACACACACACACACCACCACCACCACCAACAACAACTCTTGTACACACAGTGAAGATTTCATTTCACTTCATTAAGGCATAATGAAATTGTGACATATAAATATGAAGCTATTTCAATTGATACATTTCCAAGGAGTGTAGAGTCCTTATGGTCCTTGTATATTCAGACAACTTCTTTTGCTTATAAAATAGGGGAAAAGGGATGTCTATCTAAAAATTATATATCAAACTATAATTTATTAAATTTTGGTCACCAGTATTGTAAAAATATCTACTGTATAAGTTTGAAAAGTATATAATGATTATATAATAGTGTAAAGAAGTTGGAAGAAAGATGCAATACTAAAGGATGTTTAATTTTTCTGGATTTTCTGGTATTATTCTTCAATAAGTTTTGGGGGCACATTTTCACATCCTTGCTTCACTTTTGTTCATCTTCTTGTGCCCTTTGAATCAATGCTTTCAATTTTCCTATTGATCCTAATGCAATAAGTACAGGACATATGCTTTATGTGTTATTTGGTCTTTTGATGTATTTAAAAGACCTTTTATTAGCTGGATTTACATTGTCTTGAAAGATGCTTCTTAAATATCCTATAACTATATAAGTTTGATTTGCCCCTGACCTGCCATACTAACTACTGTTTTGCTTGCTTTCACAAATGACCAGTTCAAAAGTCTCACCTTGTACACACTGTCTCCAATTCAGCAGACATTGTAGATGTTTTCCCACATTACTTGGTAACTCTTGCTAATGGTTATTTTACAACAGAAACATAATAGGAAGTTAGGGTAAAGAAAATAATGACCCTAAACTTAATTCAGAGCAATTCAAACGACAAAGGGGTAAACAAAAGTACAGAATAAATAAATGAGTGTGGCCTATGATGAGCAAATAACTATATCACAGAACTTCCTTTGAAATGCTTCCTGTCTTTTTCTATGTTGGTTGCATGTCTTGTTAGCATATTTGTATGTGCAGATTTGTTATCATGGTCATTTAATCCTCTTTACTACCACAGGGTAAACTTGCCTATGTATCCATGGTCTATCTTTTAATTTCTTAGATATTGTAGTAGTTAAGGAAGTTTATTTTATTTTGCCCTTCTCTGTGACTATTCATTCACTATTCAGAACTATTGACATCTTATCTTTCCTAAAATAACACTCAGTGTATATTTATATTCACTACCACTTATTCTTGAGCAACTAAATCATATTTAAGTCCCCAAATATTTTATCATCATCATTTCATGGCTACTCTTTTCAAAAACAGCAGCAACTTAACACTAACTAAATTCTGGACTGCTACATTGTTAAAGGCCAGCTTCCTAGAAACTCTTCTCCATGGACCTCTCCACTTTTCTGATCTCCTCAGTTGGAGTTGTTCTGTTCTCTAGTTGAACTTTCTACCACCCTCTCACTTCTCAGTCTGACGTTAACCTCAGTATACAAGTTTCTGTGTATGAAAATCTGTGCTTTGATTTTATAAATTGTTTCCACAAGAAGCATTGACCTGTTTCTGCCCTTACCCAGTGATTTTGGAATCAACACTGTCTACTGAACATGATGTGGTATATATTTTGACTGAATCTCCCCTATGTATTTCAAACTCATGTTAACAAAAAATGAACTTATTCCTTCCATTCAATGATCTGGTACATTTCTCTATATGATTTTTATTAGCTAACACAGCACTTGGCATTTACTAAACATGAAGGAGTCATTTTGCAGATAAACAAGTGCTTGCTTTAACATCTTAAAGTTTCTAATAAGAGCATGTAGGTATATTGCATTCATTTGCCCATAATATCTTCCACAAGACTTTAAAACATACTGAGCCATGACTTCACATGATTTCATTGTTTATTAATTGAATGTAAATATTTGGTTATTTTCTGTTTTTGGTTTTACTTTAGACAAATTTAAGAATACTAAATAATATACTTTTTTTATATTTTCTTTATTTACGTGTCATATGATTTCTCCTTTCCCAGTTTCACCTCCAAAAAACAAACAAATAAACAAACAAAAACAATAAGAACAAACCCCTGTTGCCTCCCCCCTCCCCATGCCTGCCACCCCACCCTCTCCCACTTATCGGCTCAGTCATTCCCCTACACTAGGGCACAGAACTTTCGCAGGGCCAAGGGCCTCTCCTCCCATTGATGACCGACTTTGTAATCCTCTACTATATACATGCTGCCAGAACAATCAGTCCCACCATGTATAGTCCTTGGTTGGTGGTTGAGTCCCTGGGAGCTCTGAGGGCATTGGTCAGTCCATATTGTTGTTCATCCTAAGAGGCTGCAAACTCTTCAACTCTATTGGTTCTTTCTCTAACTCCTTCATTGGGGACCCTTTACTCAGTTCAATGGATGGCTGTGAGCCTCTACTTCTGTATTAGTGAGGTACTATCAGAGCCTCTCAGGAGACAGCTTTATCAGGCTGGAGTGCCCTTCCTTCAGTCTCTGCTCCATAGTTAGTCTCTGCAACTCCTTGCATGGGTCTTTTGTTCCCCCTTTTATGAAGGAATGAAATGTCCACATTTTGGTCTTCCTTCTTCTTGAGTTTCTTGTGGTTTGTGGGTTGTTCTTCCTGTGTTCCGAACTTCTGGGCAAGTAACCACTTATCAGAGAGTGAATATCATGTGTGTTCTTTTGTGATTGAGTTACCTCACTCAGGATGATATTCTCCAGATCCATCCATTTCCCTAAGAATTTTATAAATTCATTGTTTTCAATAACTGAGTAGTACTCCATTGTGTAGATGTACCACAATTTCTGTATCCATTCCTTTGCTGAGGGACATCTGGGTTGTTTCCAGTTTCTGGCTATTATAAATAAGGCTGCTATTAACATGGTGGAACATGTATCCTTATTACATGTTGGAACATCTTCTGGGTATATGCCCAGGAGTGGTATAGCTGGGTCCTCCGGTAGAACTATGTCCAATTTCCGGAGGAATTGCCAAACTGACTTCCAGAGTGGTTGTACCAGCTTACAATCCTACCAGCAATGAAGTAGTGTTCCTTTTTCTCCACAACCTCTCCAGCATCTGCTGTCACCTGAGTTTTTTATTCTAGCCAATCTGACTGGTGTGAGGTGGAATCTCAGAGTTGTTTTGATTTGCATTTCCCTGATGACTAAGGATATTGAACATTTCTTTTTTTTT
>JADRCC010165724.1:0-2500 GCA_019843855.1 Hylomyscus alleni
TTTTTTTTGTTTGTTTTTCAAGACAGGGTTTCTCTGTGTAGCCCTGGCTGGCCTCGAACTCAGAAATCCGCCTGCCTCTGCCTCCCAAGTGCTGAGATTAAAGGCATGTGCTACCACTGCCTGGACCAAGTCAAGTTTTAATTAAGATTGAAGAAGGTATAAACAAGTGCCTATCAAGTGCCCCGAGGGCAACTTAAATGTCCACTCAGAGGATAGCTATACAAGTTATGGAATCATTACAAAAGAACACCACAGAACAATGAAAATGACCAAGTAACTAGTATTCATAATCAGGATGAAAAGCAGAAGCACATACTAATAGTGTTAATGTCCCTTATATCAAATTCAAAACCAGGATGATTGACTATGTGTGTGGGGGGTAGGTAGTAACTATAGCAGTGCTACACCCAAAACCAAAAATCCTATTAGCAAGGTCAGAGCTGGGGTGGAGCCATGTTGGACAGAGGAGGGTCTTGGTTGTGCTCACTCTCACAGCATGGCTATACTGCAGATGCTCCAGCTGTGTGGTCACTACTGCGTGCCTGGGCCTAAGCCACTGTGAACATCTATCATGCTACTGTAGGACTTCCAGAGTTCTGTTTACACCAGCTGGCCATCTAGACTCTTAGGCTCATTAGTTATACTCAGCCAATCAGACTCCACTCCCCACACTGCAACTTCCACCTCCTCCAAGGTTCTCTGCACTTCATTACTCTAAAACCCAGAGACATCTGGAAGCCATTAACCCAGCCTTCTCCAGCCCTGCTCACCTATGCTCAGATTTCCTTCAGTCTTTGGATGTTCTTCCACAACGGCTCCTACCTTTATCTGACTTCAAACTACCACCGGCACACTAGCTACTAGTGTTACACAGATTCACTTAAAAACATACTAGAGGGCTGGGGAGATGGCTCAGCGGGTAAGAGCACTGACTGCTCTTCCGAAGGTCCTGAGTTTGGATCCCAGCAACCACATGGTGGCTCACAACTACCCGTAAAGAGATCTGACCCTCTCTTCTGGTGTGTCTGAAGACAGCTACAGTGTATTATGACAGAGTGAGCTGGGCCGGAGCAAGCGGGTCCTTTCCTGAGTTCAATTCCCAGCAGTCACATGATGGTTCACGGCCATCTGTACAGCTAGTGTACTCATACACATAAAATAAATCTTAAAAAAAAAAAAAACATACTAGAAGGAAATACCATGCCTTTGTACCTGCAACTTTCCCCTAATCTTCTGCAGCAATATTCTTATCCTGTTCAAGAACTTGGTCCTATGTCATAATGACCCCATGAGGGACCAAACATACCTTCTCTTGTTTCTCATTGATCTTCGCAACTCTAGAGAATGCTTAATTATGTAAGTGCCTGATCTCTACTGGCTTTGCCAGATATCTTGGCCAAGCATTTCTTAATTCCCTCTCATCTGAGGGCCCTTTACTCTCAGTCTTTCCTGAACAGCTCTTGACTATACTGCTCAGAGGTTGAAGTCCACTCAAGCTTTGGCAACCATTAGCAGATCAACTGTCTCTGGCTTGTGAACATGCAAGCAGCAGGTCGAAGGGAGGACACTCACTTCATACTCTGCAGCATGTACTGAGGCAAACGCACGATGCAGAAACTTATAGGACAGATGCTTCTAATAAAGAATCCCCAGGGGGGAAAAAGTCATCTGAACATTGGCACTCTCTCACATGCAAACATTTGTAAGAGGCAATCACTACGTAACCACAATGCTTTTCAGTGATGCCGGCATATTCTGGGATAGTCATAGAGGACTGGGACTGGGAAAGAACATTGCACAGAAAAATAAAAATTGTTCTACAAACAGATGAGTGTAAACAGAGTTTCTATGTGGTATTTATTTGGAGTAGAGGGCAGGGAATCTCATATCATTCTGCCTCAGCCTCCCAAATGCTGGGATTACAAGAGTACATCAGCCAGGCTAACTTTGTCTTTTTTAAATTAAAAAAGAAAGTTATTTTATTATATGTATAGGTGTTCTTTTCTGCTTGCATGTATGTCTATGTACTATGTGCATGCCTGGTGCTTGAGGAGTTTAGAAGAGGGTGTTGGAAACCTTGGAACTGAAGTTACAGGCAATTTTAAGCTGCCATGTGGATGCTGGGAATTGAAAGGAGGTCCTTTGGAAGGTCTTTGCTCTTAATCACTGAATCATCTTTCCCAGACATTTCTAACTTTGCCTTTAGATGTAGATGATCATCCAAAGGCAAATATTATCTCTGCTCAAAAGCCAGACATAAACCGAGACAACAGCTGGCTAAGGTGATGATTACAAGCAATTCCTGCAAACAGGACTGAGGAGAGTTCAGTATAAACCTTGGCTCCATAAAACCTTGACTCAAAGAACAAAAGAAAACAATCCCTAACACAAAACAATAGAAGTATAATCCTCCATCAAGTAATTTTACAGAAAATATACCCAAGGAGGGCAAAGTTAGCTTAACAAATGGATACGACTCAATGTAACATAATATTAAGAA
>JADRCC010165724.1:7500-10881 GCA_019843855.1 Hylomyscus alleni
ACAACAATCTTCAGGCTGGCCTTTCCCTCCTTATCATTATAAAACAAAAGGCACCTTGGTGTGCAATGCAATGAAAGAGCTATAGAATAAAAAAGCAAAAGACCTCTTCAAAGGCAACCCCACCATCCACCACAGGTGACATCCAGTTAACTGCCAGTAGCATCCTGACCTTGGTATTTACCACCATTTACACAGGCTCACAGCGGGGCATGCTGCTTTCACCAGGTATGAAGCATGACTCAGCTCCCCGCTTCATGCTCTTAGAGGGAATTAGGTTTCCTTGTTCTGTAATTGCAAAGCACCTCTTGGTGAAATGCTAGCATATTTCTGTAGGCTTCTTACACATTGACTCATGGGGTCTCATGCATTTTACTTATTTACTTAGCAATTTGTTGTAATAACAACAACAGCGTATAGTATAGTCCTGGTTGTCCTGGAACTGTGTAGATTAGGCTGATCTTGAACTCAGTGAACTGTCTGTCTCTGCTTCCACAAAGTGCTGGGATTAAAGAATGTGCTACCCAGTCTGACTGGGATCTCATCTCTTCAGACAGGTCAAACTGTCCTCTAAAACATAAGTAAAGAGAGACTCTAGAATGCTAAGTGAAATGAACTCTTACTATTTGTATAGCTACTGATATGTGACTACTTCTCAGTGATGGCTGTCTAAAGGCAGGCAGATGGATAGACAAGACTGTACTATGGCCATTAATTGTAGTACCAAGTATAGCCAGTTTGATGGATGAGGTCATCTATATACAAAATTCTATGTGACTATTAAGAAGGATGGACTGGACAGTTGAAGGTGACCAAGCACATCTGAGTCAGATCATGGGTGCAATATTACCTGGACAGAACTCCTGACTGGAACACCTACAGCTCTACATCATCCACAAGTGACCCACTCACTCTTCCTGGGAATCAAGTTCCTCACATGTGAAATGACATTAAGACAGCAGTTTTCGCTCAACAGTTGTGGCCAGGCACTAAGGAGCCATAAACAAAGCTTCCTGGTAAGGGACCTCAAATCATGTAGTAATAGGCAAGCTACTAATAGAATTTAGGAGTTCCTGAGAGGAGCTGATGTTTATGAAAAAAGGAATAAAAATCATAAAATATAAACAGATGAATACAAAGGATGGCTGAGAACACACCACTGTTAATTAATTACAAGTTGGGACCTAGGAGGGATTCCAGGACTATAAGAGAACCAGAAGAGTCTTTGTTTTTTTAGCTTCTCTGTAGCTCTGCCATTTGGTTTTCTATTAATACCACTGTATTTTTGTGTTCTGGGACAAAAACAATAAAGTCTAGCCAGACAAAGGGGTGTGGCTGTTCTTTAAACTTGCCTTGTCCTGGTCATTCCACTGTTAGCAGCTTCCTGCATAGCAGTGGTCTTCAATGCTTGGTCTGTGGAACCTTCAGGAACCCTTGCAGGACTCAAGGGTCAAAGTTGTGTCGACAATGTCACATACATTTGATCTACTTTATCAGTGTTGTCCTTTTGTGTAAAGGCCACAAGTAGCCTAGCACATGGTGTAGCAGCACCCCTCAAGTCCTGCAGGTCATCCATGTGGCAAAGAGCCAGTTTTCCTTAGGACTGTCCCTGATAAACACTGGAATCACTGACTTTCACTGACTTGACTTGCTCCTCATTCCATAGGTAGGCCTTTCTGTGTCCTTACAAAGCCTGTCTGCTGCTGCTTTGTACACAGCTGTCTCCAAGGAAGGCACCTCAATGTCACTGTTTTCACAGAATGCCATCTTCTTTTGGAATGGTTTACCAAAACCGGTCATTCGGACTTTGACATGTGGTAGAGTTTATTTATTTATTTATTTAAATGAGAAGAGGAGTGAGTTTCTTACTTCAGAGGGAATTATGAATAAAATCTGTTGTCAATAATAAAATCCGGGGGCTGGAGAGATGGCTCAGTGGTTAAGAGCACTGACTGCTCTTCCTGAGTTCAAATCCCAGCAACCGTATGGTGGCTTACAACCACCCGTAATGAGATCTGATGCCCTCTTCTGGTGCATCTGAATACAGCTACTGTGGACTTATTTATAATAATAAATAAATCTTAAAAAACTGAAAATTAAGCTTTACTGATTTCAAATAAAATAAGTATTGATAGGTCTAAGTCACACAGACAGGAGTTCTAAAAGTCTTCAGTAAAAAGAGTCAGGATTTACAGTGTGGCCAGCAAGGTACTCAGTAAAGGTGACTATGGCAGTAGCAGGCCTGCTCATTTTGATGACCCGCAGCTACTAGTCTTCCACCAAGTAGGTTTAAGGTCAGCAGGTACAGGCTTGCACTCACATCTCTGCACAATGCCTTTCTATGTGTCCTGCTTTTCTGTACTCTTGACTGGCATTAAGCTTAAGAAAGAAGCATGACACAGGACACTGGCAAACAATGTCACACCAAGTGAAAAGGCAGTGCAGAGTGCAAAGCCTGAATTATTTACCATTTGGCTCTTTGTTGAAAAGTGTACAAATTCCTTAGAGTTTGACTTTTTCCCTAGAACCTGTGCTTCCCAACCGGCAGCCATTCTCCAGAGTGACCTTCACGCAGTTACAATGTTGCCATCACTAAGGCTTATAATCTCTAAGCTCAACTCAAAGTCTTTGGCATGAGATTCAAAGGCTATAGCATTTTTACTAGCTAGGCTGGCCCCTTGCTTCTCAGCACATTCCTACCTGCCAAAGGATTAAGTTGGGTTCTCTTACTCCTCAGAAAGGCATGCTTCTTACATCTCTCCTCAAACCACCCTTTACCTCAAATGTTCCTCTTCCCTTCTTCTCGTTGTAGCCTGACTTTCTCCTCTCCATCCCTATCCTCCTCTGCGCACTGACCACCCCCTTTCCAGTTCTCCACACATCCTAGATCTAGCAGGGATGCAACAACGCCTTACTCACTGACTAAATTCCATTTCTTCAGTGCACTGTGGTACTTCTTTAGCCCCACAGCACCCTTCCTTTTCCATGCCTCCCACAGCAGCACAGGGTCAGCTCCTCTATATTGCACCCCAGGTACCAGATCCTGTGTCCCCTGCTTGCCAGAACTTTTTAGCTTCTCTGGAATTTCATCAACTCTGTGATAGTTATAGGTGAAATCCCCACTTTCCGACAGGGAAACAGAGTACTCTGCTAAGTAGACACAAAGTCAGTAAGAAGGAGAAAACAGTGTTTGTACCCACATCTCTGCACAATGTCTTTCCACATATCCTTCCTACTCTGATTGGTGTCAAACTAAAGACACAAGCCTAACACAAGGCATAGAACAAGCTAAACAAGGTAAAAGGACAGTCCGGAGTCCAAGTCCAAGTGTGAAGAGCAGCTAGACTAAAGATATATCAACAAGGTGTTATTTGATGGAATAAG
>JADRCC010165725.1:0-13960 GCA_019843855.1 Hylomyscus alleni
AAAAAAAAAAAAAAACAGGCATGTGCTAATTCTCATCTTTACTTAATTTTTATCCTTAAAGAGAGAAACAAAGAAAACCTATAGGAAGGTATTAATCTGCCATTTCTAAGCACATCGTCCAAAGGATTTTTCTTTTTTTTTTAAATCTTACATATGCTCAGCAGAGTTACTGGCAAAAACTGTACATTTTCTTCATTTCACCCTTTCAACATCAAATAGGAGGCAGCAAAAATTGGATCAGACTTCAAAGCCTGCTGTGGGCTCCAAGTCACAGAGAGACGCCTCCATTTCACATGCTGAATTCAAGCAGGGTATCAAAGTGCTACCAGAGAACCTCAGGTCCTCTCTCAGAGAGAGGCTCCAGCAGCTGCAGAGTGGAGCGCTCAGCAAATCACCTCGGGGAGCAGCCGGCCAGCCGGCGTTTATTCTCAGCAGCAAATTGCCAGGCTTTTGATTCTCTCTTCATTGTACCTCCCTGTCCTTCCACTGAACCAGGGTTCTTTAGCTGGGCTTTTGTCTCAAAAACTTCAAAATATCACTACAAGTTTCATGTTTGGATGGCCGGGCCAGGCAGTCACAGACAGGCTCCACGCCCGTGGACATGGACTGGGAAGCCCAAGGACCGGGACGGGACTGAAGGAAGGGTACCAGGATACCTCAGCCACAGCATGTCCAACCGCCGTATCTGCCTGTCCTGAGGTGACATCATGGTCTGTTGGGGAACTCTGGGCTTGTGGATGCCTAAAAGGACAACAAAAATAATAATTTTTAAAAAGCTTGAAAGGATTACTGTTTAAAAACAAAAACAAAAAACATTGTTTTCCTCTCCAAAAAGGTATGCAAACTCATCCCTTCTGCTTCTGTTGCATCTCGCGCCAGTCACTTGACTAAAAGGTTTACTGTCCCTGTAAAGAAATGCATCTTTCTGGTATTGTCTCTGTATTCCAGCAGATCCACAGCCTACGTGAAGTCTTAAGACCTGGAAACTGCCCCTTTAAAGTTGTGTAGGTTAGTGAGCAATGCCAGGTTGCCAGAGACTTTACCAAGTTTATGTAAGGCTGTTCTTTCTGCTCTATGCATTTACCCACCTTCCCTATTTAAGAGGTACAAATGCACTCTGTGGTCAGGTAAGCTTGGGACTAGCAGGTGGAACATGGCCGAAGAGTCTCCTTGCTATAGACTGCTTCAGCAGTCCCAGTGCACGCTGGACCTCTCAAGCGGAGGCAGGACCGATTACAGCGTCTGAAGTTACCAGACTAAGAACTTATTAACATCTTAGTGAACTATTAAATTTTTATAGGAAACAAGTTTGGCACCATTGAATGTAGTCAAAAGTACAAAGCAAGGTCAAGATAGCATGTTTCAGCCAGGCTTGGAGGCACAAGACTGTAATCCCATATTCAGGAGGGATACTGCAAATTGGAAGCCAGCCAGATCTCTCTCTCTCTCTCTCTCTCTCTCTCTCTCTCTCTCTCTCTCTCTCTTTCTCTCTCTCTCTCTCTCTTACACACACACACACACACACACACACACACACACACACACACACAAATAAGTGATCCTGGGTATATTCCAGGTATTCTGGATCTGAGCTTTCCTCAGCTAGAAAGTGAAGGAATTGAGGTAAACTGGTTTTAAGGTTACCCCCAGTGCTACATTTCAAATCTTATTTATTATTTAAACTGATTAATTCATTTCAATATGTGTGGGCCATTCATGAACACATCTCAGAGGAGGTTATAGTATAGCCATTTAAAATACTTCAGATCTGGAGGGAAGGAACTGCCATTACTTAGCATCACATATCTCCCAGATGGAAGGTGAAGGATCAGAGTGGTTGCCTTCCACATTGTTAGTTAATCAGTACCCATCTCAGTGCCTGGGACACAGAAAGTATTTAGTAATTGTTAGACACATTGGGTAAATCCAGAAATGTTAGGCCACACAGGTCAGGAAAAAAAATATCCTTAACAGTACTTTTCAATTAGCTAATATTTCTACTGAATTCTGATTTTAAAAATGTTCTTGAATATCTAACAAGATCTTCACAGCTGGGCAGAGGTGGCACATGCCTTTAATCCTAGCACTTGGGAGGCAGAGGCAGGTAGATTTCTGAGTTCGAGGCCAGCCTGGTCTACAGAGTGAGTTCCGGGACAGCCAGGGCTATACAGAGAAACCCTGTCTTGAAAAACCAAAAAAACAAAAACCAAAAACAAAAAAAAAAACAAAGATCTTCACAACCATGTGATCATTTCCATTGTGCCTTGAACACCGAGGAAGAAATAAGGTTTAGAAAGGGAAGTGTTTTTCCCAGGTATTCTAGTGAACACCCAGCACTCCCTACACATTACTGACCCTCATTGTCCTGACTCCAAGTCCTCTGAGCTCCCTCTGGCCCCGTGTGCCCCCAGTGCAGTCTGGGTATTGGATGAAAGACTCCCTCTTGTCTAGTCCAAGGAAATCGTGGTGGCTGAGGGACATTTAAGGTTGTGCACCTTCTATGTTCCTTTGACGTGCTGGTGAGCTTTAGGGAAAATCTAGAGAGAGGGTGTGGCCCTAGGATTCCTGCCCTGCCCTGCCTCTGCTTCCTCACCTTTCCGGCCCCAGCATGGAAATCTGTGTCTAGCTCACAGGGCCTTTCAGAAGCCAGAGACCAGTGCACATGGCTCCTGAATCTCCCTGGGGCTAACTGATCAATGGACTTTCTCACCTTCAAGCCTCTGGAAGACTCTAAGGCGCTTAAGGCAATGTTTACACTGTTTCTTGACTTGAAAAAGGAGGAGCGTGGGAGAAAGTACTGCCTCAGAGAGATACACTGGAAAGTACTTGACTGAACAAAGTTAGGCAGATTTCTTCCCAGAGACTCTAATAAGCACAATGAAATTCTGAGAGGGGGAGAGCAAAATTACTCTTCCCAAGACATTATCATCAGCCCTGGCTCCTGTGTGTTGTGTAACACATTGTAACAATGTGTGTGTGTGTGTGTGTGTGTGTGTGATGTGCACTTGTGTGCATGTGTGTATGTAGGTCCAACTTGACTTTGGGTGTCTCTCTCAATTGCCTTTCACCTTATATATTGAGGCAGGGTCTCTCACTAAACCTAGAGGCTGCCAATCTTGGCTAGCAAGCTAGCCAGCCTGCCTGGGGATTCCCTGTCTCTTCCTGCTGAGTGCTATACAAATGGCCACCACACATGTGCATTTATGTGGGTTCTAGAAATCCAAACTCCAGCCCTCATGCTTGATGGGAAGTTCTTTATCCACTGAGCCATCCTCCTGGTCACCTTGTTCTTTTAAAGAATGGAGCAAGTCAGGGCTCGGTGATAGCTTGGTTAACAAAGTGCTATTCAAGCATCAAGTCCTGAGTTTGATCTAGGTGTGTATGTAAGTGGGCACCCGTAATCTTGGTACTAGAAAGGAAGAGATTGTGGAATCCATGGAGCTTGCTGGCCAGGTGAATTGAGCTCCCAGTTCAGTGAGAGACCCTGCCTCAAATCATAAGGTGGATTGGGCATCTCTTCCAGAGGACCTGGTTTCAATTCCCAGCACCCACATGGTAGCTCACAAATATCTATCTATAACTCTAATTCCAGGGGGTTGATATCCTCTTCTGGCCTCTGTGGTGCATATCCATATTTACAAGTAAAGACACATTGATTAAATAAATAAATCTTTCTTTTAAAAAGATGGAGAAGGGATTAAAGAAGAGGTTGATCTCTGGCCTTTCTACACATGTGCACAAATGAACACATACATGAACAAGCATACAAGTTAACTAACTAACTAAGGAATGCAAATGAACGGGAAAAGCTAATTTTCTTTGGAAATGTCAATGCCCTGGCTCCTTTATGGTGACTTTTTACTAGCTTATTTGTTCCTTCTATTTTTTATGTGTATATTTGTGTGCATATAAGCTTGAGAACATGTGTCTTACCTCTCTATTGCTATGATAAAACACATTAGATTGGGTTCTAGCTTGGACAAACCTATACGAAGGACATTCTTGGAAAAGTTAGAAAACTTTGACTATTAGATAGCTAACAAGAGATCACTCAGTTTAAAAGTATGATATTTTGTTCCTCTTACATGCTTACATAAGTAGTATTTGTGTACATGTGTTTACATGGGTATAGGCGTGTGTGTGTGTGTGTGTGTGTGTGTGTGTGTGTGTGTGTGTAGGCCAGTGGTTCACAGTGGGTGTCTTTCTTGACCATTCTTCACTGTATTTACTGAACCGGGGTCTCTTCCTGGACCCAGAGCAGGCTAATTTGGTGAGTCCAGCCAGTCTCTTTGTTCCATAGCTCCCCTGTCTCTTTCTCTGCCTTGTGAACACTACCTAGGGTTACAGAAGAACCACCAGGCCTGCCTGCTTGGGACTTATGTGAGTTCTAGAGACTAGGATCCTTCCTCACATTTATGCAGGAAGCCTTTTATACACTTAACCACCTTCCCAGCCATGTGACACTGCCTTGTGAATCTGCACCCAAACAAAACAAAACAAAAGAAAAAAAAAACCCCCAAGCTTTTAAAAAAATAACAGTCTTCAGTCTCAGTGAGCATTCACAAATCAATGATGCTCCATCCTTTAGCACACATATTCAGGGCACCTGGGCCTCTCAGAAACATGGCTGGTATCTCCTGCAGATGCCTCCAGGCTCAGCTGCTTGGTGCAGCTGGTGTGTGAGCTAGCGAGGATGGAAAACCCCAGCCACTACCGAAAACCCTTCTTCTGGGAATCTGCCTTGGAATAAGGAAGAAAACCCAAAGAGGCTGGAGTCTGGTTCTCTCCTGTGACAGATGAGAGGCAGCATAGAGGCTGGCTCTCTGCACCCTCTCCTCGGAGTGCCCAGCATCTTTCTTCTGCAGAGAAGAGCACGAAGCCAGCTGGCTCTGTCATGCTGTACTGGTAACACAGTGGGAAGTCACTGTGGGCTAGGGTCTCGGCCTCAGCTTCACAGGCTCTGAAATTCAATTTGTCAGTTCACTGAGGAATAATGGAAAGGGGGTAATGGAGTTACCCTAACCAAACGTATGGAGTCATATTTGAAAAGCAGGATGCTGGGGGTACGATTTTTGCAAAGGGCAGCAAATTGGACCCTATTTGTTCCTTCACTAGCTGGTTACTATTGTCTAGACACTAAAGGTTAGAAAGACAGTCTTGGAGGATAAGGCTCATCATTGCACTGACAGCTGGCCTTTTCTGTAGCAGGTTAGCCTCTGTCGCTGTCTTTTTTTTTTTTTTTTTCCTGAGACGGGGATTCTCTGTATAGCCGTGGCTGTCCTGGAAGTCACTCTGTAGACCAGGCTGGCCTCGAACTCAGAAATCCACCTGCCTCTGCCTCCCAAGTGCTGGGATTAAAGGTATGCGCCACCACTGCCCAGCTTGTCACTGTCTTTTTTTTAAAGATGAGAGTTGAGACACAGCAGCTGCCTGTTGAACCTGTTTCCTAAGCTTAATTTAAACTGCTTCTTTGGGTACTTTTTATTCATTTTGATTAAAGTTACATCTTATCTTGTATCGATTACAGCTTATTGGTGCCTAAACAAATTAAGACACCCATTAGTGCTACACACTTGAAAGCATCTGCTAGTTTCAAAGCAGGGCAGAGTGCAGACACTTCATCACAGGTTGGGTTTCCTTAGCTTCCTGGTGACTCGTAGGAGTCATTTCTGTCAACCTTGTTTCTTACATGGCAGCCCTGGGAGGAAGGTTACTCAGCACAGCTGACAAACTGTCCCTCTTCCTTTGATGACATGGGACAAAATAGTCTTTTAGTAAGAGATCCATTTCCTGCTCCAAGGAGCAGCTATGGAACAACCCCGCAGACAAGGTGCTCCAAGCAGGATGTGAGTAGGCCTCTGTTTCACTTGAGGAACACAGGTTTCACACACATACACACACATACACACACACACACGAACCCCATACAGCTTTCTTTAGGGAGGGTATACCAGGAAGAGATTGGAAGTGGTTCCAATACATTCAAGTCACAAACGTAAATAAAAATATGTAAGAGGTGATATCAGGGGACTCCATCCTTTGTTGAAGACCCTGTGCTGACTTGAGACTGGCAATTCTCAGTGAATTAGAGGTGGGTGGATGGAGCCTCTCAAGGCTTCTTGTTCTCTCTCTCTCTCTCTCTCTCTCTCTCTCTCTCTCTCTGTGTGTGTGTGTGTATTCTGTAGGTGTGGCATATATAGAGGCGAATGTGCCTGTGTGAGTGTGCCAGGCAGTGGTGGGGCATGCTTTTAATCCCAGCACTTGGGAGGCAGAGGCAGGTGGATTTTTCTGAGTTCAAGGCCAGCCTGGTCTACAGAGTGAGTTCCAGGACAGCCAGGGCTATAAAGAGAAACCCTGTCTCAAAAAAATCCAAAAAATAAAAATTTAAATATATATATATATATATATATATATATAGTCTTGAGAAAATTCTGAGTGCATGTAAGAAATCTCCAAAAAAAAAAAAAACCAAAACCAAAAACCAACCAAACAAAAAAGAACAACAAAAAAAAAAAAAACCAAAAAAACAAAACCCCAAGAGTCCTGTAACTTCAGTTTCTTTAAACACAAGCTTGTTCTTAGAATCTGTTTTCATGCTCCTCCTAGGTGTAGCAGATAGGAGTGAGTTTACTTCAGCTGCTGCTATACATGTGCCTCTATGGAAAAAATACTTTTGTCACATGTGGCTTATCCTTGTGATTGTACACTTTACTCAGGTGACAATTCTTAACCCGGAGAGTATAAATTGTTAGATGTTCTGAATAAAGTTGGCTGTTGCACAAGACTTTAGTCCCGCTCGATTTTTTTAGGCCCCGCTCTCCCAGGATTCACACTGCCAACTAGAGAGGTAGATGTGCATGCACAGAGACCAGGGGAAGACGTAGTTTCCCTGCTCTGCCTTCCTCTCCCTTATTCCTTTGAGGCATGATCTCTCATTGAACTTGTAGCTAGGCAGACACCAAGGAAGTCCCAGTGATACGTGTGTCTCTGGTCCCCAGAGTACTGGGATCACAGGCATGCATAGTCCTGTGTAGCTTTTTATATGAGTGCTGGCATCTGAACTTCACTCTTGTATAGCAAGCCCTCTTATCCACTGTCTTAGTCAAGGTTTCTATTCCTGCACAAACATCATGACCAAGAAGCAAGTTGGGGAGGAAAGGGTTTATTGAGCTTACTTCCACATGGCTGTTGACCACCAGAGGAAGTCAGGACTGGAACTCAAGCAGGTCAGGAATCAGAAGCTGATGCAGAGGCCATGGAGAGATGTTCCTTGCTGGCTTGCTTCCCCTGGCTTGCTCAGCCTGCTCTCTTATAGAACCCAAGACTTCCAGCCCAGGGATGGCACCACCCACAAAGGGCCCTACCCCCTTGATCACTAATTGAGAAAATGCCCCACAGCTGGATCTCATGGAGGCACTTCCCCAACTGAAGCTCCCTTCTGTGATAACTCCAGCCTGTGTCAAGTTGACACACAAAACCAGTCAGTCCACCCACTTAGCCAGCTCTCCAGCTCTATAGTTCTAATAGGGAATCAAGACCTCTCCATGGGTTGAGGGTATAAATGCGGAGGGCACTCCGGCATGCCCAGCTCTCACTGTCCCGACTCTTCCCTGATCTGTTCCAGGTGCTGTTGCCCATTTTTACCTTGTATGCTCTTCAGCTTTGAACACACAGAATAGAAGGTGTTAAAATGTTCTTTAAAGGACAGATTATTGCACTAAGTTCACAAGAAGCTAAGTGCACGCATTAATGAATCTTTCATTACAAAAGTTAAAAAACTGATTTGTGTAGCCTGTTTTACTTTTCCATTCATTGCTACCATTACCACCTCCAGGAGGCACTGCCAAGGCCTACTGAAATCTCTCAGGTTGGATGTACATTTGCTGCTTGTGAATGCTGTCACCTTTCATGCCCACCTGGCTATGGCTCCAGAGTAAGCAATCTTGAGAAGCTTTTCAGTCTCCACCTCCATCCTCTCTGCCTATTCCACTCTTGGTGGAGCTGCAGGCTCCCATTTCTATTCTATACTGAATACGAAGATCAAGAACACATGGCTCTGCAGATGTTTTTCCTGGTTCACATGCAGATGAGCTGAGGGTCTGTCTGTGCCTCACCTGCAGAGGAAACTGTCCAGGAGTCTGATCAAGGAGAAGCAAAAGATCAGTAGGCACCATGACCTGGTTAATGTCCATGGTCAATTTAATTAGATCAGCCTAGGGCATTAAGGAGGAACCTCTCTAATGGGTGTGTGCTGGGGGAACTCTTCCAAAGATGATTGGCTGAGGGGAGAAGACTTTCCCTGAATGTGGGAGGCACCATCCCATGGGTTCCAGACCGGATAAGCAAAGGGATAAAAGGAAAAGGCCTACTGAGTGCCAGCATCCCCCTCTCTGTTCCATCACATCTCTGCTGTGATGGACTGCATCTTCAGACAGAAAGCCAGGGGAAACCCTTCCTCCTTAAGAGCTTGTCACAGCAATGAGCAGAGTGGCTGCTACTGGAATCCCCTTGCCTTGTGACCTTTCAGCTCTTCTAACTGGAGAGTCTGCCAGTTCTGGCATTATTTGTTAACTGGGGGACAGGTTATGAGTCTCCAGGTAGCTGAATCTCAGCAATTGCTAATCTATGAAAATGTATCAGTGTCTTCGTTTCTTACCAAAATAAATGACTAAAAGACCTGGCAGCAAAATATTTCCAATTTTTTCCTTTTTCTGATCAAGACTATTTTTGTGATGAAAAGTGATGCACACTCCTCTGGTGCTCTCTCATAAGCATGTACCAAGGGAGGAGAAGATGCAGGTGGGGTAATCTTCACATCTAGCTAGAATTAGCATCCTGGGGTATATCTTTTCAGATACTTTCCTATGCATTTAATATGTATTTTAAAAACTAGTGGCCCATGACTGTTATTTGCAATGGCATATCAGCATTTTAGGCTTCCTTTTATGATTCTGAGCATATATTTATATAACTATAATACCATCATATTTATGGTTGTATAATATTTCATTGAATGATTAGCATAAGTAACTATATAATATATTTTAAATACTCAAATTGTGCTGTACAGCTTTGCATTGAGTGATTAACACAAATGAATCGAGTAATCATATATTTTTTAAACATTTAAATTGTGTGCATCTCTCACAATTTGAATAAGGGACCATTAAATACTCAATGGACAGGGTTCTAAGTTCCAGTTCATTTAGTTCTCTGGGATAAATATTTGGTGTGAAGTTGTTGGAACTAAGAGTGAAAAAAACTCCTTTTTTTGATTCCAAGGGTTTAAATTACATCATCAGTTCCTCCCCTAAAAAAAATCTAGCCACAGATGTAAGAAAGGTCCTTTTCCTACTGTATCTCCAACACTAGATGTTATCAGTCTTTTTAATCTTCACATACTTTTGTCAGAAATGGGTTCCTTGATATTTTTCTTACATTTATAAAGAGGAAAACATCGTCATGAGCTTTAATATACGACATCATGGGACTATGAAGGGCAGACTAGAAGAGGGAGGACCTTAATAGGTAGGTGCATTTGAGCAACGGGGACCCAGTGGGATTGTGCCTCACAGCTTGGTTTTTGGTTTTGGTTTTCTCATTTGTTTTGGATACTCAGCACTTTTTCTAAAAACACTGAAACACACATCTCACATCCCTCTCGAGTCAGTATTGCTGCCAAGGAGTTGGTGATACAGACCCTACTTAAACATGTGGCTATGCGATTGCTCTGAAGTAGACTTAGGTTTCTGTTTTAGAACACAGCTCAAGGACTAATATATCCGAAGGGCTCCAGGAGCTAATAAATGTTTCATATGCCACTGCTTTAAGTCAGTACCAGTTAGGTTTGTGGACTTATGCTAATTTCCCAAACCCTACCAGGCTTTCAAGGACGGTCATATTTGTTCACCCCGTTGCTTTTCTCCAACTGAGAGCCTACTGTGTTAATTCGTTGGCTCTTGGGTTCTCCTTTCTTTTCCTTCCTCCCTGGTCTGCACTACTTTATTTCTGACAGCTGTCGCTATAAAAGTCTAAGGTGGGAGAAGAGGCCTCCAAACCGCTTCTTTAGCCACCTCGACTTTTCCTTTGAGTAGTTTTGACTGGACTTCACGTGGTTGTTTTGTCCGGTCTTGAACTCCTAGGCACAAGAAACATCCCCAGTTATGCCCCTTGAGTAGCTGGGACTACAGTTACAGGTCTCCTCACCCAGCATGGCCATGGTAGGGTCTTGAAATGGCTTATGGGTTGACCTATGTGGAGCATAGGTGCTAGGTCTTAGCACCTTAAAAACTGAATTAGCGCCACACATGTGGCACACGTTTTTTTCATTCCAGCACTTAGAAGGCAGAGGCAAGCAGATCTCTGTTGAGTCTGAGGCTAGCCTGGTCTACATAGTGAGTTCAGACTAGTCAGTGCTATATAGAAAGATTCTGTCTAAAAGTCAACCAAGCCAACCACCAAACAAACAACCCTTCCCCCCCCCCAAAAAAAAACTGATGGCACTAGATAGATATTATACTGAAGATGATATTATACAGCAAGAATGATGGGAAAGATTATGAACGAAGAGAACCAGGCTGGTGAGTTAGAGAGAAGGCTGGGGAACTGACTTGAGCTTTCATTGTAACTTTTTGTATTGGCTGAGTTTCAAATTTCCACAAGAGGTGCAGGAACCTCTGAGCATCACAGCACATCTACGGCTTTGTCTTTGTCTTTCACAGCGCTGTAGACAAAAGCACTGACACACAAACGCAGGGACCTTCTTTGAACCCTGGAGAAACCTGACACTCCTTTATCTCCTAAGTACTGAAGTGTCTGTTTCTCAAAAGGAAGGATGTTCTCTTCTTACCAGAGTGCAGTGACTAAAATCGGAAAATTAAGATTAGAAGCAAGACTCTCTGACTCACTCCACAGCGTTCTGATTTTGCAAAAGATGCCAAGGGCAACTTGTGTAGCAGAAGAATCCCGGATTGGGGGGTGACATTCTCTTATGTCCCCTTCCAGCTGGGAGAGCTCCTCAGCCTTCCTCTCTGTTTTGTAGCCTACTGGCCAGTTATCTTCCAACAGACTCCTCTGTTGGGGTCTGTCTGCTGTTTCCTCAGGATTAAATCCAGGTCATGCTCATTTGGCAGAAAATCCACAGACGAGATGCTGTTCTGAGGGGCGCATGCGGCCTGGTGGTTCCATCACTGGGGTGCTGTCATTTGGTCACAATGGCTTCTGCAAGGCTCCTCTGTGTCCTTCTACAACTTTCTTGTGGGGATTTATTCTGACACTATGAAAATAGCCTGTTATTCCCTAGTCTCTCACCTTCTGTTTTAGGCGCCCATTCATGATGCTTTCCTAGAGCAGCGATTATTTCCACACTTGAAAAATGTCGATTTTCAGTCACCAAACCTACATTTATTATTTCACATTTTAATTGCAGCGAGGAATTTCCTGCCATCCTCTCTCCTGTTTCCCCCTTTCTATTACTGAGGATTTCTGAATTCTTTTTACTCGATGAGTTTTATTCTTTTTTTTTTTTCATCATTCTTTACCTTGATGTTCAAACTGTCCTCAATTTAGCACTGGCTTAATATTACAGGACCTGAAGTACTAATACTGAAGTATACTATCAAGACTTCCATGCAGGAAGATTTATGTTGCCAGAGTAACACTAACTACTCCTGTTATTCTTAGGTATGAGTGGTCTCATGTGTGTGTGCGTGTGCATATATGTGTATGTGTGTGTGTTTACATATATATACACACACATATGTATGTATATATGTGTGTAATATATACATTATATATTACATATATATTATATATATTATACACATGTATAATATATATGTGTATGTGTGTACGTGTATATGTATGTATATTTATGTATGTATGTATATACGTGTGTTTTATGTGTATATATGTGTATATATATATAAACATACATGCACACACACATACACACATGTGTATGCATACCTACAGATACACACAGAAACGTGTGCACACACAGATACACACACATGCACACACACACAGGCACACAGGCACACAGGCACACAGGCACACAGGCACACACACACATATATATGTACACACAGTGTGTGTAATCTCATTTACTTTTCCTGACTTGGGGAGGAAGCTGTCGTGTCAATTGCTTTTCCACACAAGTATGGGGAAACTGAGGCCCTGAGCAAATGAGTGGGTTTAGGAAGTTTATACTGTCAGAAGGTTGTGGGAGTGGCCTCTGGGATTCCATTGCCTGCAGTGACCCCAACAAGTGTGTGTGAAAACCCCAGAAAAGAACAAGACTTTGCAAGCGGAAGTGCACTCTCCCGCAGGCAGCTCACTCACAGAGTGATCTGACCTTTCTGTGTGTTTACAGACACAACATCTGGAAGCTGTCTCCAAATCAGTATGACTCCACGGACTTCTCTACCCCTCATGGGAACCATCCCACCCTGTCCGGAACCCAGCGAGGGAAGTGCAGAGAAGGAACCGGTCTGTGTCACTGTCAAAAGTCACAGATCTAGAAAGGCTTAACTTGGTCACTCTGGGATGCACACTCGGCCCCTCTTGATGCACAAAAGCCTTATCGGGCTTTCTCAGAACTGATAGAGCAGCTGCCCCAGAGCCCTCCAGTTCTTCAGATCCCAGATGAAGACCCATCCCTGGGGGCTCCCTGCATCCTCCCTGTGTGTGGCCGCTAGATCCTCCCCAAATATCACCTCCACCATCACCACATTTAATATAAACCTCAGATTCAGGACGCTTCCCAATGGTGAAAGTACCGTCAACTACCCTGCCTTCAAGAGAAAGCGCAGTTGGATCTGACAAGAGCAGCCTCACCCTCCCAGAAGGAACAAACTAAAAATAAACGGCAACAAGGTGCTTCCTGCCTGTCTGTAAATCCAGTAGGCAGAGAAGAGACCTCAACCTGGCACGGATTAGTGACCGCCAGCTTGGCTCCCTCCACCCGAGAGCAGCCATGTGGTTCTCAGAGCCAACAGCTGCCAGGCAGAAGCCCTCAGATTAACCCATAGGTGGTGTTGAACCACTTCCCATTAAGATATTTGCAAAGCAAACAAAAATGATAGCCCCTCTCTGAGGCCTGGGATGCAGCCAGGAGGCTGGCTGTGCTTGTTGACACAAAGGGCTCTCTGGGGAGGGGCGGGCAGGAAGGCTACTCTTGCCCACATCTAAACTGTGTTGATCTTGGCCACTAGACTTCTTCTGTCGGGGGCTGTTTATTATCTAATTTCCCAATCACAGCACTCACAAAAATCTCTGTTTCTCCAAAGTTCTCCACCTCTCTCTTCCCCACGGCAACCATTCAGATGAAAGGAACACGCCCAGGCCACTCTGTTGGTTCTGATGAAGGAGACAAGTCTGAGCAGTTGCCAAGATGCTGCAAGGCTGCCATCCACTGCCTTCAACAACTTGCACAGCCAACACTTGCTTGGGACAATACAGGTGCAAACTATCTTGACAGATCCGTGTTCTCACAGGTTAAGAGTCAGCTGCTGGGAGTCACAAAATGAGTTTGGAACTAAACACTGATAGTTATTTCCTTCTAACTCAAAGAAGAAAATGAAATACAGTTAGGAAATGTGGGGTACATACACTCAGAGATGATTTTTATATGAAGGGAAAAAATTATTTCTTGGAACAGCTCATACTTGGGCATCTTTTCTCAAGTTCTTCAAAATGGACCTGATATGTGTTTTGGCAGAGCTCCATTCCCAGGCTGCATATGGTGAGGGTCTCAAGGTAGACAAAAGAGCCAAGCGCTGGACTGCCAGACTTGTGGACCCTCATGGAACGCAGAGGAGGAGCTGAGAAGCAGCCAGAGCCAACCACATTTTGTCATCATTGCGACTGCCTTTTAGTGTAGGACTGTAACTTTAGAGATGTAGGTGTTAATTAATTGTATGAGGAGAGAGGAAGGATGGAAGTGGGGAGAGTGGGGGGG
>JADRCC010165727.1:0-16741 GCA_019843855.1 Hylomyscus alleni
CCCCCCCCCCCAATCAGAAATCACAGGGAGAGATGGCATCCATCTGGGGACTGCCTGACTATGTCCTTTGGTCTTGCTCCTTTAGTCTTCTTCTCAAAGGGATGTGTCCTCTCCTGGTTCATTTCTCTCCTCTGCATGTGAGCTGACTAATTGGGCAAACCCCATTCACACCTGTGCCTGCCTCAGTTATTGATCACATGACTAAGTTAGTCTAACAACGCCTGAACTACATTATTGTATAGGCCACATTCAGAACCTTCTATCATAGGGGTGACTCCTGATAGCACACTTGTAAACACACCTAGCACTTGACACACCTAGCAGCTCCCCTCATAACTGATTCAGGCCGATGATATAGGTGGCTTCCACCCTCATAGACAACCTCACCATGGCCCAGCAGCAGCTATCAAAATAGTTGTCAGTTCCTTTTCTTGCTGAAGTCATCAAATGCCGACAAAAGCAGCTTTAGAGGGAAAAGGTTTGTCTCAGCTCACTGTCTGAGGGTTTACAGGCCATTATGGTAGAAAAGAATGACAGTAGAAGATAACATGGTACAGGGACATACAAGGCAGGCCTTACCACATCAGTAAATCTTCTCTGGAAACTTCCTCACAGGCCCACCCAAAGCTATAACTCCTTTTTAAACAAACACGCACACACAAATTGACCTTTATACCTTTAAAATGGTTTTTGTACAGGTGTTCTGCCTGCATGTGTGACATGTGTGTGCAGTTCCTGTAGAGGCCAGAAGAGGGGTCAGATCTCCTGGAACTAGAGTTACAGATGTTTGTGAGCTATCATGTGGGTGCTTGGAACTGAACCCAGATGCCTTGAAAGAGCAATCCATGCTCTTAACCACTCAGCCATCTCTCCAGCCCTAAGATGTAGCTCCTCAATGCATTAGGCATTTCTAATCTAGCAAGCTGACAACCAGCATTCCATAGGTGGAAATAATCCACTGTGTGTAGAATATTTTGTTAAGCCTAACCTCTTCCGAAGTTACATGAGTAATTCCTAATCCTTTGATCTTTCAAAAAGTATTCACTCTCCTTCAAAAAATTTAATACATATGATCACAGTTTAAAATATAGAGGTCATGGGCAGGGGCGAATACTGGGGGAGAGGCCTACCCAGTCAGAGGAGAAGTGGAGGGGGGATGGGAGGAAGGATTGTGGGAAGGGGTGAAAGGGAGGGGACAGTGATCAGGATGTAAAGTGAATAAGTAAAAAAATAAAATAAAAGATAGAGATCGCATTCCTGACCATTTGGCTCCTCCTTACTCAAATAATGATTTAAAGGAAGAGAGATGGCTTCTGAATTTGATTCACAGCTACCCATCCGACCATTCCTCAAAGAAGCTGCCACATCGTCTTAGGTAAATCCTAAACGATATTTTATATTTTCATTATGCTTGTTTTTAAAAATGAAAGTAAAAAAGACGAAGCATTTTTCACCGTGGCAATAAAGCTGCACAGGCAGAGAATTAGATGTCAACAGCTTTAGGAGCAGCCACATTATTTAGCTGATGAATTAATGTAGGCTCGTGGAGGAGAGGAGGGTTTCCAGCTAAAGCCGCATAACAATTAGGCTTTAGTGTCATTAAAAATTCCACTTTCAGCTGCTACTGATTTTCTTTTGACCACAAAAGACATTAGTTTCCCTGAGTAAAGAGGAAAAGAGACCTACATTGTTTCACAACTGTACCCGCCCCAAAGACTGCTGTTACAGTGAAGAGGTTCTCTTCTGCCTAGACAGGAAAAGACGTGCAGAGAGAGAAGACGACTGTGATGCGATGCGCAAGTTGTCATCTGGGCAGTGTTAGCTAACCCGGCAATGCTGTTTCCAGGGTTAAGTCAACAGAGAGGAGGCAGCCAGGAGAAGGACGCGGGGGAGTTGGTGCATGCCAAGAGAGCCAGCCAGAGGGACGTGTGCAGAGGTGAGAGGTCAGCCAGACAAAGGCCAGTCTGGGCTACACAGGGTACTCTGCCCCCAAAAGCAAACCAACAACTAAGTCAAACCTAAAGCACCAGCAGAGGCCAGCATTTGGACCCATTTCTCTGCTACTACGGACAGAGTGCTCTGGATCCGGTATGAGCAGGGAGTAAGTCAGACGTCATCAAGAGAAGGACCCCAAACTTTGAAAAGGAAGATTATTTGGTGTCATGTGATGCTGAGGTCATGTCCACTTAGCTCTGTGTGGATATTGCCTTTAAGGCATTGCTGACACATCAGTTTGCATTGGGAACTTACTTGGGGGATGGTAGGTGTTCTAGTTAGCTACTCTATTGCTGCAATCAACACCTCGACCAAAAGCAATTTGGGGAGGGAAGAGTTTGTCTTAGTTTATAGGTTACAGTCCATTATTGAGAGAAACCATAATAAGAGTTTGACACAAAAACCAAAGGAATGCTACTTACTGACTTACTTTTCATTTTACATTCAAACTGGGCAGCAGTGGTGCACGTCTTTAATCCCAGCACTTGGGAGGCAGAGGCAGGCAGATTTCTGAGTTTGAGGCCAGCCTGGTCTACAGAGTGAGTTCCAGAACAGCCAGGGCTACACAGAGAAACCCTGTCTCAAAAAAAAAAAATAGTTTACATTCAGCTACATTTCTTATATATCTCAAGCCCACCCGCCTAGGAATGGTACGACCCACAGTGGGCTGAGCCCTCCTATGTCAGTCAAGAAATTGCCCAGAGTGCAGGATGGAGATATTTCTCCAACTGAGGGTTCTTTTTCCCAATTATGAAAAGTTGACAACCATAGTATGTTTCAGAAATTAATACCTCTAAATAGTCAATGTGCCTTGATATAGTGTATACTTTAAGCTAATGACTTTTGACCAAATCACAGAACCAGATGGTTGTTATAACCGCTAATCCTTACCCACAGGCAGGTCTTAGGACTTAGGATAAGTGTTTTGACCTTCTCTGAAGTAAGTCATAAGACCCTAATCACAGAGGTTCAGATTCTCTCCATACTGAAAGGAAAAAGCATCAAACAAGATGGCAACAAGGAGCCAAACAGGGCTTGCCACCTCTCCCTTAGTTTGTTAGCGTTGAGCATTACTCTCCTCCACAGCTTCACAGTCTTTATCAAACATAGAATATACTGTACTTGAAGTATTAGTTTGCTATCAGTGTAACAAAATACTGGAGGAAAAACATACTTGTCTCAGTTTCACAGGGTTTTTATAGTTTGTGATTGACTAGATCTACTACTTACGAAAGGGAAGAATCAAAATTGAAGCCTGTGTTAGCTAAATTACAAGCTTGAAAGAGCCATAGTGGGTCAAGCCAAGGACATATCTGGACAAGGCCTGAACAAAAAACAAGCTGTTAGACATAACCAGCAGGCCACTCAGATTAGCACCACCCTTAGGAATTCCCCTGTGCTCTGATCTGCACGTACTATAGTTGATGTTTGAATTAGCCAATCATGTATAGCCATGCCAAATCCTTTGTTCCCTCTGGATCTATTCTATATATAAACCCCTAACTCCTGAGCCTTGGGGTCGACACCTCTGTCTCCCGTGGGAGATATGTGTCGGCCCGGAGCTCTGATATTAAACTGCCTCATGTGTTTGCATCAAGATGGTCTCTCGTGTTTCCTTGGGTGCACGTTCTCCCGAGACTTGAGTGGGGGGGTCTCCCTATGGGGGTCTTTCACTTAAAGTCCGAGGCAAGACAGAAGCATGCCACCACACCTGGATACTGGGTATCTTCCACTGTCGTTCCCAACTTGTCTTGTGAGACGGGATCTCTCACTGGACCCTTATTCTTCAGCTGAATAGCCTAGGTGGCCAATGAGACCTATCCTTGAACTCCAGCCTTAGGATTGTAGATGTGTACTTCTGTATTAGTCAGGGTTCTCTAGAGTCACAGAACTTATGCAATGTCTCTATATGTTAAGGGAATTTATTGTGATGACTCACCGTCTGTAGTCCAAATAACCCAACAATGGGCATCTGGGACTGGAAGTCCAAGAATCTAGTATCTGCTCAGTCCTATGAGGCTAGGTGTTTCAGCTGGTCTTCTGTATAAGCTGGAATCCTGAAGAAGTCGGTTCTAACAGATGTGACGCAAGTAAGTACAAGTAGGTGGAGAGAGCCTTCCTTCTTCCATGGTCCTTCCATGGTAGGCCTCCAGTAGAAGGTGTGGCCCAGATTAAAGGTGTGTGCCACCACACCTGGATTTGGAACTTGCTTAGTCCCAGGTTGGCCTTGAACTCAGAAATCTGCTTGCCTCAGTCTCCTGGTATTAAAGGCCTGTACTACCATGCCTGGGCCTGAGCTTTTCATAGCCACTATGCCTCAAGATCTGGATTAAAAGTGTATGTCATCTCATGTCAAGATCCGCCACAGGCTGACCCAGTCGGGGTCCCTCAACCTGGGGAGAATCAGAGTACTCAGGTGGGCAAGGAGTCATCGAGTGACAAACAGACACGAACACAGGAGAGTGCTGAATCTGAGTGTAATTTCTCAAAGTAAGCATCAGGCTTTTATGGTCATTACAGAAGAAATAAGGAAGTTAGGTAATACAACAGCTAGGGTACATCAAGGTCACCTGATACATAATGATTCTTTAAACAAAACAGAAAATGCATACATGAAAATCAGCAGGAACCAGGCAGTGGTTACAACTGAGATAAAGCTGGCCTTATCTGAAGTACTCTAGTTCCTTCTTAGACCACAACCCACCTTCTTCCTAGACCTTTGTAAATTCCTGTATATGGGAGTGACTCAGCTGCTGTTCTAAGTATTTGTGGGGGACTTCCATTTACCAGCGGAGCCCACCAACTTTCTTCTATTAAGTAATGTAGTCTGTCAAACATGACTGTAATGAGAATTCTAAGTTTACTTTGTTGAACTTGCCCTGGGATTATCTCTTATCAGTAAACGGCAATGCCTGTTTTCTCTTACAACACTGGAGGCATTTTGTCTGAATAAGTAACATTCTTACAAAATTCCAAGCCGAGGGTCAGCTCAGCATTGACTAGGATGTTGGAACATTGGTGGAGGCCAGGAAACAACGTCCAATCTAACTTGGCTATTTGTCAAATCATCCCTTGGGAGACACCTCTATACCTATAATAGAACAGTACTGAAAGAAAGCACGCAAAACCCTCCATCGACTATATCGCAAGGACAAATCTGGACCACGTCTGCCTTATGGGATACCAAGGACCTCCAGGAGACCAGTTTCCTTGAAACGTTTTGCCACAGGACTGTGGCCAAGCTTTTGGATTTGTGATGCAGACTCCATTGGAGTGGGTGTGGCAAAGATCTGGGTCAGAAGCCTGTGTTTTCCAGCCTCAAGATCTGTATCATGGATGTGCCCTCCATTTCTGGATTGTAGTTCATTCCAGATATAATCAAGATGACAACCAGGAAAAACCATCACAATCCACCCCTTGTCAACTTGACATAAATCATGTCTCATATCCAAATAAAACAAAAACAGATCACAGATACTCCTAACATGATAAAACTACCTCTTATCAATCACAAACACTTGATAAGTACTTGTCAATTTAGAAGAGATCAATGTCCCTTGGAAACACTCTTTTAGTATCTCAACTTAAATATCAATTGATATCCTCTTAATTGATGTTAAAAAAAATTGGAAGAAAGCACAAATATCTATACAAATGCGTTCTTAACAAAATAAAACAGAAGCATTCATACTACTTATAATCCTCATTTCTGCATCTGTCCTTAGATGATATCTATAATTACCTTCCTCTACCACCAATTCTGTATTTCCTCTGCCCTTTGCAAGCACCTCAGCAGGGCTTGGCTCTTTTCCTGGAGGAGTGACCCATGCTTTCATTTCTGTTATGCCCTTTGTCATCCTGCTTGGATTGGGCTGTTGTAATTCCTCATTAGCTTTAATCACAGGATATGGTAGTATTAGAGATGCCTTAAAGGATCTCCTGCACTCCAGACATAATCCTTCTTACCTCCATTGTGGAAAGCCAATCCAATTTCCCCATGGTAATCTGGATCTATCATCCCTCCTAACACTGTTATTCCTTTCTTAGCCAGTTGGTTTAAGGGCATTAGAAGCCCAAAATGACCAGGGAGAAGTCTGAGCTTCCAGTTCAATGGAATGTTTGTGTTGGCTCCTGGCAGGAACACTCTTTCCTCTAGAACCAAAACTTCTAGGCCAGCAGAACTAAGGGTTGTGGAGACAGGAAGCAAAAACTTTCCTGGTGGGTCACTAGGAGTGATAGCAAATGGAACTATTCTCTTTTCCACCCCTTGATTCCTGGACCTGTGGATCCTTGGCTATAGGAGAAACTGTACCATATATTAGATGCTGATTCAATGCATGTACTGCCTTCTGAATAACTCTGCCCCAGCCCTCCATGCTGCTGCCATCTAACTGGCACTGTAACTGTGTCTTCAAAAGGCCATTCCATCTTTCTATCAGGCCAACTGCTTCAGGATGGTGGGGAACATGGTAAGACCTGTGGGTTCCATGATTGTGAGCCCAGTGTCTCACTTCTCTGGCTATGAAATGAGTTCCTTGATCAGCAGCAATACTGTGTGGAATACCATGATGGTGGATAAGGCATTCTATAAGTCCACAGATGGTGGTTTTGGAAGAAGCATTACGTGTAGGAAAGGTAAATCCATAACCAGAATAAGTATCTACCCCAGTAAGAACAAAATGTTGTCCTTTCCACGGAGGAAGTAGTCCAATGTAGTCAACCTCCTTGCTGGCTGGTCACCTTGAGGAATGGTGCCATATCTGGTCTCTGCTGTAGCTGTATCTAGGTCAGCCTTGGTGAGTGGAAGTCCATGTGGCTGAGCCCAAGCATAACCCCCATCTCGGCCACTATGGCCAGTTTGCTCATGTGCCCATTGGGCAATGACAGGAATGACTGTGGAAAGAGGCTGACTGTCCACAAAACGGATCGTCTTATCAACTTTATTATTGAACTCCTCCCTGGCTGAAGTCACCTTTTGATGAACATTGACATGGGTCACAAATATCTTCACGTCCTTTGGAGATATCGATCCACATACTTCTTCCCCAGATGTCTTTCTCACCAGTGTTCCAACCGTGATCTTTCCAAGTCCCTGACCATCCAGCCAAAACTCCAGTAACCACCTGGCCTCCAGAAGCCCTGATTTTAACTGGAAGGCCACAATGTTTCTAAGGATCTTCTGGAATCAGTGTCAGTTCAGAACCAGTATCCAGTAGACCCTGGAAAGTCTGATTATTTCCTTTCCCCCAGTGTATAATAAAGGCTTTACCCTTGTAAAGCCTCACCTTCAGGCTCTTGTTGAGCTCGGAACCGTAGTTAAGACAACCCCAGTTCTGATTCTATTGTCCATCACTCAGTTAAGATCCTCATGAGCTTTGCCTTCATGGGTACAGTTTCCCCCAGTGTACAGTTACCCATAGGTCCCTCTGGGGAAGAACTGGAGAAAGGCTAACAACAATTTTTTTAGGTATTTTATCAAGGTCCTTCCTCACGGGAACCTGGCCATCCCTCACTCAAAGGATTCTGGGTCTGCAAACTATGTCAAGTCTGGAAATTGATTTACTGGCTGAGGTTGCCTTTTGCCACAATCCAATGTAGCCTTTTTTATTTGTTTGAGAATTTTTCTGCTTATACAGATCAAAACAGATATGCAGTAGGCTTCCTATCTACTTCATGCCTGGAAACACCATGACTGATTAGCTAGTACCAAAAATTTGTACAAGTCATGTCATCATAAAATTCACCTCTCCTGTGCTGACCATTACAGGTTAGGCCATTATAAACGTTCTTTTGTCTACACTGTCCATTATAATAACTACGATCACCTTGCCTCTGGAGAATCAATGCCCATCTTTTATGTGGGTGCAAGGGTTTCTAACTCAGGTCTTTACTTGCATGGAACTTGCTATGTGAGCCAGGCTAGCCTCAGGCTCATGTAGATCCTATAGTATTGGGAGTACAGCCTCCCAGGTTAAAGGCTTAGACCAACGTGCCCAGTTCTAAAAAATGCCTTATCATGCCACAGGGTTGGTGTGGAGGTCAGAGGACAACTTGCAGGAATAAGTTCTAGCCTCTCACCATGTGGGTTCCTGGAGTAAAACACACTCAAGCTGTCAGGCTTAGCAGTGGGTCATCTTACCTGCTGAGTTATCTCACCATTTTTGATGAAACCTCCCACGTCATATAGAATTTGCTTTGATCTTGCCAGTCTGTCTTGACACCAGCCAATGAGCACAGAGATGAGTGTAGGAAAAGACATCTCTTATAAGGCACAGGGACTTGTATTTGCAGTACAACCATGATGTGACATCCTACCCGCTCCCCTCCCCCAACCCCTTCTCCCAAACAAGTGCTGATATACGATCAGTGTCACCAGGACTATCCACCCACTTACTGCCTAGTTACAGATAATAAAGACGGGGGCTGGATACAGTGTGTTATTAAGCAGGCCCATTGATTTATTAATGGGGGGCAAAGCTCATGAGCATTTTAATTGAGTGACAGACAATAAAATCAGAACCATGATTGTCTCAGCTATAGTTCCAAAACCCAACCATCCCAAAAACAAAAGCCCTGAAGGTGAGGAGATTTTGTAGCACAAGGAATGTGTGAAAATAGGAAATCAGGACAGGGCCGTCACTGCTAAAACTCAAAAGTTGTTAGAAAACCAGATGAAGCTTATCTACAGGAAGATAGAAATTGGAAGCAAGCTGAGTCTACACATTTTTGAGCTGCTGCCCTAGAATAAGAGACCAGAAACCTCACCTCTCACAGCACAGGAGTTAAAGAGAGGCTGGGGGGAAGGGCAACTCAGCCAGAACAAGGCAGCCGCTTAAAAGTGAAATATAGGTCATAACCCAGCCCTCTCTAGCCTTCATGGCTTCTTGGGGCAGCTCTGCTAACTTTGCAGTCAACCCTTAAAAGCAAGAGTAAATGGATACCTGGTGACCCCATCATAACCCTGAAAGGGTCACATTTAGTTGGGAAATGTGTGCCGCCTCACTCTGTAACTTTTACACCTTTGAAAAGAAGCTTTCAGATTTGTGAAATTTCCCCTGGGAAGACAAAAATCAATAAGGAGAGGTCCTTTGGAATAACCCATGGTCTAGCAGGAGTCTAGGGGTCTGCAGAGGTGGGCAGATGAGTCCAGGCAAGGTGCTGGATGCTGGGCGAGGAGCTACAGAATGCAGAGGGGGCCATATCTAGCTAGATGGCAGTTTTTGAACCCAACAGTTCTCATATCTTAGCCCAGTGGATTCAGTGAAGTCCTGGGGAGAGTGAGAACCCGCCAGTGCCAGCGTTGCCTTTTTGGAGACTCTCATTTGCTCATCTGGTTCCTCAAGCCTCCTTCCTGTAGTATTTGTGGAAAAATAGTTTTCAATATGAAACACGTCCTCTAGAAGGTTCACCCATGAAGGCTTGGTCCACAGATGGTGGTGCTATTCTGGGAAATTAAAGAACCTTTAGAAGCCTAGCTAGAGAAAGTATGTCACTTGGTACATATGCTTGATAACTGTATCTTGTCTATTACATTTTTGCCTACCATCTATCTATCTATCTATCTATCTATCTATCTATCTATCTATCATCTGTCTGTCTGTCTGTCTATCTGTCGATCATCTGTCTGTGTCTGTCTGTCTATCTGTCTGTCTGTCATCTATATATCTAATCTATCTATCTATCTATCTAAATATCTAGGGGCTAGAAAGATGGTTCAGTGGTTAAGAGTGATGGCTGCTCTTCCAGAAGACCTGGCTTTAATTCCTAGCACCCCCATGGTAGCTTACAGCCATATGTAACTCCAATCTCAGTGGAGCCAATATTATTTCCTGGATTCTACAGGGACCACATATTCGTGAGCTATACAGTCATACATGTAAGCAAAAAGCCCATACATATAAATAAATAAATCTATAAATAAATTTTGATTGTTGTGGCAGCACTCAACAATCCGAGCACTCAAAAGACAGAGGTAGGTGGATCTCTATGACTTCAAGGCTAGCCTGTTCTACATAGTGTTTCCCAGGTAAGTCAAGGTTGCATAGCGAGACCCTATCTCTACAAAAGCAAGAGTAAAAACAAAACAAAACAAAATAAAAATCTATATTTTCTAAGTACTAAATAATAATCAATAATAATCAATCTAAAAATAAAATACAATCATCAATCTAAGCCCCTCCTCATCCACCATAGGATAAATACCTCCTGTCACCATGACATTCTGCTTCACCATGGGTCTAGGGACCATGAACTGAATTCTCAAAATGTGAACCCAGATAACAGCCTTCTTCCTGCGAGTTATGTCAGGTGTTCATCACTGGCGTGAATGGAAAGTTTGTCTCTTTGTAGAACTGTAAGTTAGTGTGTTTACCCTGAACACAGCTACCAATTTGCAATGAAACATATTTCCTAAAACAATATATCCCATAAGGTTAAATTTTCACCAGGAACCCCACACTAGGGGAGGCAAAGGCTAAAAAAGCCTTGAGGCCAGATGCTGAAGGAGCCTCAGAGGCCAAGAGTTACCTCACAGTTACATTATCGTGTGAGATATCATTTGTTTCATTTTCTCTATGAAAGTGTAACATTGTTTCAGAAAAGGCAGAGAGAAGCTAGGAGTCTTCCTCTCGCTGGTTTGGCCAAACTATAAACAAAAGCATTTTCCTTTATCAGTTTCTGTTCCTTTTGAAGGCAGTAGGTTTGTGGTAATTACAGGGTACAGCCCTCGCTTCCAACAGATGGATTAAAGGAACCTCTCAGAAAAGACGCCTGAGTTCTTTACACTCTCTCTCTCTCCCGATAGCCATAGGCAGGAATTACTGTCCTCATTTCACAGGTGACACAGAGTTGAGGAAAATTTGGTGACTTCTTCCCAGTACATATACTACTTGGTGGTACAGCAGAAATTACAAACCTAATTTGTAGGAGAAGAGCTGATATGTCAATAAAGATGGCAGAAGTTAATCGTTGGGCGAAGATACAGAGGCGGGATTTCCAGGTCCCAAGAGGAAGAGGAGATGAGATAAAGAAAGGATCTTTTCAGACAGACTTTGGAGAGAGGAGTAACAACATCATGAAGGTCTGGGGGTCTGCCACCTGAAGAATTCTGATGTAGGATAGCAGGTGAGTTTAGGACAATAGATTCGGCAACCAGCAGTTGTGTTATCTGGCTGGTTTTAAAATATCAAAGCTGTCTAGTGATTTCTGTCTACCGTGACTCAGGTGGGCAGGAGAAAGGGCACAGCCACAGGGCAATCGTTGGCGTCTGGCAGAGCCAGCCTGGTGCATCAGCTGGTAGCAACTCCCAGTGTTTTCAAGAAGGGCGGCTATTGGCAGCTTAGTAAAGCCAGCCGAAGGAAAGGGCAGTGCTCTCCGGGCAGAGGGGGTGGGGAGAAGATGGAGGGGACCCCAGCTGGCAACATGGAGGCAGCTGTTCTCGGAGCACAGCCCGGAACTCGGGGAGAGCGCCCAAGAAAGAGTAAGGGTGTTTTAAAATTACACGCAACACAAAGTCTTCCAGTCTTCACAAAGTCTTTCTGTCCGTTCAGAGCCTGCAAAAGCAACTGCCATTTCTTAGAGTTAAGGGAAAAAAAAAGGCAGAGAAATGATTAGCTTAACAAATAGAATTAAATACTAGTCATAAGAAACCCATGTGGAAGCACATTTGATGACCTTGTTGCTGTACCCCTTTCATTCCTTTCTCCCCACAGAAGCTCAGCTCCCTTTAGCATCCGTGTTTTCAGTGGTTCCAGCCAGCTTTTGTCTTTTGACTGATGTCAGCCAAGCCAAGGGTCTGATTCCTTACCAGGGTCTGATTCCGGCCGGTGACTGGGATAAGATGCTCATGGAGCAGCAGCAGGGTAGTCACTTAAATGCTGTCAAGTGCCTAGGGACCATTTCTCGATTCTTTTTAAAGAAAGGTCCCCAGGGAGAGGTGGATGATGGCTCTTGCACGACACTTCTGCCTAGGCCTCTTGAGATGCTTGCTAGCCTTTTGAGGCCCAAGACCAGTTGACGCATAAGGTGGTACAGTGAACAACCTATCTAGAACATGGATATGCTGTTGAGCTTTGCTATTTACATCCCTGGGGCTACATAGCACTACACTTCCCGCTATGCACACAACCCCAGCCCTCTCTATGGTGTGTGCTTGTATGAGTGCATGAGCCTATGGCTGTCAGGTATCTTGCTATGACTCTCTACCTTCTACCTTTGAGACAGAATTCTCTCACTGAGCCTGGATCTAGGTTGACCCACTTGATTGACCTCTCTCTAACTCCACCGCACTGGGGTTACAGGGGCTCCTGCTATCACGCCCCCTTTTGGTGTAGGTGCTGAGATTTGAACTCAGATCCTTGTGATTGTGCTGGAATTTGAACTCAGATCCTTGTGCTTGCACGTCAAGAATATTTACCCACGGAGCAATCTTTCTAGCCCTATTTTGTTCACTAAACTCTCTCCCTTCCTTTGCTGTGGCTCTTCATTTTATTTTCTCTGAAGCAAGGGGGATGATAACTTGATCTCCTTCCATCTGTGTTTTGTGTGTTTTGAGTTTTGTCAAGCAAACTCAGGAGAAATCCTAAGTACAATTTCAGGACTGGGAGGTTTCCCTGGTGTGTGTGTGTGTGTGTGTGTGTGTGTGTGTGTGTGTGTGTGTGTCTCAAAGGCATATTTCCTCCCTCCAGCTTAGGAATGTCGCTCCTAAACCCCTCAGAATCACCAGCCTTCTCAGTCATAGGATGGATTTAGGGTCTATGGGAGGCAGCTTGGGATTCTGAAAACCTTTGTTCAGGCCAAGGTCAGACTTGGGCCTTTCATCATTTCCCTTGGTGGTAACTGCCTTTGGATGTTTTTAGTGGTTAAATGGTTACTTAAGCTATTTTGCCTTTCTTTTTCCTACTCTGGGGCAGTTAATCATTTCCTATTCATCTCTCCTTTGTAATCTAGAGAGCTTTCTCTCTGAAATGCAGAGTGATTTTGAAGGGAGCCACAGGAAACATCTCTCTCCCTGTTTCTTTGTGAGATCAAATAGGTGTATCTGCCAACAAAGGGCAGTCACCCTGGGCTCAGACTCTCCAGTGTGAAACTGAGATGCTGCTGCTCTAGGGGTGTCCTCGGGGGTTTGTGGACTGCACCCCACCTACCCGGCTCCTCCCAGTCTGATCCCTTTCAGTGTCCTCTCCAACTCCTCTCAGGTACCAACACATTTCTCCGTGTCTGTATTCTTTATGGCATTTAATCTGTTTACAAGATGCCCCAGATTCTTGTCATTTGATTCGCCAAATGTTGTCCAGTGCCTGCAGTACTCAAGGATGTGTGATGTGAAAAGGACAGCACAAAATAGGCGTTGTAAGGTAGGCAGAGAGTATGAACTGCAACGTCAACTAGCCGAGGGAACAGAGCATGGAACAGAAGAATGCAAAGTAGCAGTTGCCTCCGCTTCCCAGCCTACAGATCAAGACCAGCTCTCACATCGCCAGTACCTCTCCCCTCCTACCCTTTCTACGCCACAGGTCAAACTGAGGACCCCCCCCCCCCCCACACACACACACGACAGGTTCATGCGCCACAGAACAACATTACTTAACAACCCAATTGTCTTAATTACTTTTATATTACTATGATTAAAAACATCTTGGCCTAGGCGACTTAGAGTAAAGAGGGTTTATTTGGGATTACAGTTTCAGAGAGAGAAGAGTTCATCACTGTCGTGGTGGGGAGCACAGGCAGGGAGGCAGGCACAGTGCTGGAGAAGTGGCTGAGAGCTCATCTCTTAATCCACAAGCAGGAGGCAGAGAGAGCACACTCAGAATGCCATGAGACTTTTGAAACCTCAAAGCCATCCCCAGTGACACACCTCCTCCTATAAGGTCACACCTCCTAATCCTTCCCAAATATTTCCACCAACTGGTCACCAAGCATCAAAATATATGACCCTAACAGGGTCCATTCTCATTCACAACAGCATAGTACTGACTCTGCTTTGACTCTCTTGTCCTCTATTTTTGCCTCCCCCCTTTTAAATCTGAATCAGTCTTTTTTTTAAAGACTTATTTATTCTTTATTTATTTATTGTAAGTACACTGTAGCTGTCTTCAGATCACCAGAAGAGGGCGTCAGATCTCATTATGGGTGGTTGTGAGCCACCATGTGGTTGCTGGGATTTGAACTCAGGACCCTCAGAAGAGCAGTCAGTGCTCTTACCCGCTGAGCCATCCCACCAGCCCCCTGAATCAGTCTTTATTGGCAGTGACCTTAGAGTCCACAAATGGCAGGATAGATCAATGAACATCTCTATGACAAGAGTCATGGAGACGTCATGGAACAGTGTACCTCATGATGAGATCCCTCCCCAGATGAGTCACTTGTGATGGGGAGACTGCACCCTGGAGGAGGACTCATCTCAGTGTATCAGATTGTCCCTTCAGTGATGACAATGAAAACAACTCCTTTGAAAGCAAAGCAAAGGTCCAAAGGTTTTTTAAAATGCCCCACTTTCTAATAACCAGGCCAGCCTGCTTAGAGCCGGACCCAGTGACTTGTAGTAAACAATTAGACAATTAGAGTCTAACTCCTAATGACCCCTGGTGCCTCACCCCAAATGGCCAGTTTCAGAAAAGACAAATGATATTATAAAATTTACTACCCAACAAGATACAATGCACCGCTTAGCTATTCAAATATGACCCCTCACAATTGGCCTAGGAGTAAATTAGCTGACATAAAAAGACCCCAGTCCCCCCTCTGGGGTGTGATTCTCTCTGTGAATTTGCTTACTATGTAGTTGTCCAGTGTATATTCTTTATTAAACATTTCATATCAATTCTGGTCTGGTAAACAGGTTTACCTCTGTGCCCCTGGGCTCAGCACTCACAGCACGATGTTCACAGGAATCCCTTACAGAAGCAGGATGGAGATACCTGCTCCATCAGCCTGCCCCTCACCACTGCTCTGTCAGCTCTGCAGAGCCCAGCCTCTTCCTTTCTCTCCCTTTTACACAACAGCTCAAAGTTCCCACCATCTTCTGACCCTTTGTCTGCCCCTCCAGACCTAGTCACGTTCTAGAAACCTTTCTCTGACTCGCTTTCTCTTTGCTTGGATAAACTCTGATAAGCTTATTTTGTTGGGAACTTTTATTAGAAGTAAAGTATCACCCATTTTTGAAGGTGGGGCTGAATCCCTCAACTAGAGAGCCAATTAATACTTGGAAGTACTGAAAGTTTGGGGCACGCTGCCTGAGTCCACGTGTAACTGTGAAAGGAGAATCAGGGTCCCATCTTTAGGTTCTTAGTTCCCTTAATAAAATAATTTAAGAATGGACTCAAAGGAAGCTCCAGGAAACACACTTTTGTAGCATTAAAAACAAACAAACAAAAAAAACAGGGCAAGCTGTAATCTCCACAGCTTCTTGACAGCACGGAGGTCGTTCACATGGTGGGGCAGCAGGTCCATGGCGGAGGGGAGCTTGAGAGAAAGAGGAAGGAAGCCCAAAGCACCAGGAAAATCATACTTAGGCTCTGGCCAGCATCTGAAAGAAAAAGGCAAAAAAGAAGAAAAAAGAAAACGTTGAGCAAACCCAACAGAACCTCGTGGCAGATCACAGGGACTAGCCTAGGAGGGGGAAATTCTGGGAAGGAAAAGCACGTTATCTCTCTCATGAAAGAGTCAGTTATCCTCCCTTCCCACTTTTAGCATGGCTTAACTTTGCCAGCCTTCCGGTGGAGTGGTCCCTTGGCCTGGTGACTGACTGGCCCAACCGGATCAACTCTTCCAGAAGGAGAAGATGGTGCCTCTCCAAGTCTCCACTCAGAGGTGGAGGGCATTTTCTTACCTGGGAGACAACAGCTTTCCCTTAGGGCCTTCCATGCTACTTAGCACAGGGCTAAAGGGCCACGAGGTGTAGTAGCTGACTATTGGCCACTCACAACCCAAAATGTGTTTAATAGGACTGACATACACTTTGAGGGTAAAATCCACTCTGAGTTTTGAAGACAATATAATGAATGAATGAATGAATGAATTGAATTGAATTGAATAGCTTCAATAATCTAAAGCTTTGTGTTGAAACAATAAGACTTTGTATATAGTAAGCTAAATAAGATTATAGTTCAACATAATTTCCAGTTTCTTTCTACCTTTTGAATGGGGCTATTAGAATATTTCAAGTTAGGCCGGGCTCCCATTTCCTTCCATTGGGTTGCCTTGATGCAGTGAGTGAGAGGTTTTGGTGGCAGGCTATTCTTGCGGTACTTATTCAGTTGTTTGGATTAACAAGCTTCAGTGACAAGGGGTCACAGGATTCACCCGTACCTGGCTTTATGAACACTTAAGCCTGGAGCCAGCTATGGTGGGGTCTGAGTTAGTGACAGGCAGGGACCCTTCTTGGCTTCACTTAGCCAAGGTTTTTCCTAGGCTGCTTTAAAGAAGGGACTTGGGAAGCTGAAAGCACACGGTGTCTGCAGGAGGCCGCAGCAGCTTTGTCCTTCTCCGAATGCATCAATTAAGAAGGCTTTGATGATCCAGCTTCCTCTCTGGCCTAGAGCTCATACTCACCAGTTAATTAACTCTCCAAAGAAAGCCAGGAGCTGCAACCCAGAGCTTTCCATTTCTGCTTCCACTAGGGGACAGTGGCTTGGCAGGTCACCTGCTGAAGATCCCGCTTTTATTTTTTGGTTCAGACTTTGCAAGACAAACAGCACCTTTTTTCTCCTTCCTTCCTTCCTTCCTTCCTTCCTTCCTTCCTTCC
>JADRCC010165729.1:0-10738 GCA_019843855.1 Hylomyscus alleni
GTGTGTGTGTGTGTGTGTGTGTGTGTGTGTGTGTGTGTGTATGTTTTCCCTGGCTCTCTACTGAAAGAGTAAAAATCTTGTTTTAATTCAGTAATGTGAGCATATCTAGCACACAGATCTTGGTTTCTAATGCCCTTGTTGTCAATTGTGGTGACACAAGCTGGTTAGATAGGTTAAAAGGGGCGAAACAGTTGAATAATGAGTTCTAATGCCATTCTCTATGAAAAGAAACTCCTTTGCAAAAAGAAGCATCTGCTTCCAGGGCTGGCATAGAAAAATACAAAAGGAATCCGGGACGAGGCAGCAAGAATGTGGACCATGTTCACAGTTTCTAGGGTCAAATTCAGTGAGCCCCAGCAGCCGAATCTCAGACCACGTAATCAATGAAATAAAAACAAATGACAAGATGGAGTTATAATCTATCAAATAAAATGAATGTAGAAATAAGTGTCCATATTTTACAAATGCAACCTTTAAAGAATGGTGGTGATGAGACCGTTGTTCCTTACAATGGGATTCCTATTAACAAATATAAATAAAATGGTAAGAATTATTTGGCAAGGCCAAGTAACTAATTTCCAATAGTTTGGAAAGCAAGGATAACCCATTTTGACAGAGACTATTATTTAAAGAAAATAATGAGAAACAAGAGCTCTTAATAATTTAATAATTTAAGTGTCTCCATGTGAAGTGATCACTAATTATAATTTGACTAATAACAACTTTAAAACTGAGAAATCTGCCAAGCATTGCTTGATCAAGTGATAAGAGGCCGGAAATTAATACAGTAAATGGGAAGGATGAGGCATTTCAAGCAGGACAAGAAGCATCTAGAAATAGTCAAGGAATAAAAATAAACAGACTTAAGAGACTGAGGAAGAGGACAAAAAGATAGGGCCGGGGAGTTGAGTAGGCAGACGTTGTGGTTAGCTTAAAGGAGAGTATAGACTTTGAGGACACATGGGTTGACATTTAATTGGTGTTACTGTATGTGGGTTAGACACATCTTGCTAACCTCAGCTTACAGATACAAAACTTAAGTCACATTTAACATCATCCAGAACTGCTGATTCCAGCTCACTTTGTGCTGCACGGGTCCTAATGCTGTAGCATTACTAATTGTAGAGTTCCATCAGATAGTCCTGGGTGAACTATGGGAAAGCCTTGGAGAAAGAATGAACGGGACTTCATCTCACATAATACATGAACACAATGGAAAAAAAAGTAAGGCAAGCAAAACAATGGAGAGAATGCTTGCAGACCATTGTATCTAAGGAACCACAACTCACTAGCAAAAGAAAAAGGACGGGAAATCCCCAAAATGTTCTAAAGACACAAAATTGGCCAATACATATATTAAAAGAGTAGACAGCCTCAGTAATCAGGGGAATGCAAGTCAAAGTCACGCTAAAATACCACTTCACACATGTAGCAATGACTTTTATCAAAAGAAAAACAGCTACTAAGTGCTGGAAAGAAGAGGGAGAAAATCAGAGACATTTTTACACAGTTGGTGGGGAAGTAAATTGGTGGCAGTCACTGTGGAAATCATACGGTAGTTTCTTAAAAATTTAAAAGTCCCTGGCATTCCCCTATACTGGGGCATGGAAGCAGGAGAGGGTGGGGTAGTGAGCAGGGCAAGGGAGGAGGGAACAGGGGTTTGTTTTTGTTTTTGCTTTTTTATTTTATTTTATTTTTGGAGGGGAACCTGGGAAAGGAGATATTGTATGAAATGTAAATAAAGAAACCATCTAAAAAAAGGAAAAACAATTAAAAGTTGAATTGTAATTTGATTCAACAAACCAATTTCTGGGTACACTGCCAGGAGAACTGAAATCTGTATCCCAAGATGTTCCCACGTGTGCTGAACAGGCTATCAGGATGCATTGAAGATGGCACAGCCTGTGACCAGCTGCTGTGAGGACTTCTGATAGATGGGTACCCACTCCGAGGCACCAGAGTCTCACATCTGCATGAAGGGGATTTTCAGGAATCCATGAAACTTGGAGATTTCTGTGAGGTGTTCTGGAGCTGCTTTTTAAAGGAATGTTTGCTGAATGAAAGATTAGTCTTTGTAGCAGACAAACCTCTGCATAGTTAGTGGAAAAGAACCTCCTCCTGCCTATAGACAGTAGAGTGTATCATGCTTGAGTTAAAAAATAGAAACAATACCTTTGGCTACTCATGTGTCTTTGGAGCATTGCTTTTTTATTGAGTGAGCTAATTCATTCAAAGTGAAGTCTACTGGGGGACTCTATTTATTCAGGAGTACTAGCTAGTCAGGAGCCAGGGAGTATTCTGGGTATTCTGTTTCATTTACAACCATTTTTGTTTATGCCATCCTATGTCCTCAACAGAACTCCAGAAGACTGTGGAAAATATCCAATAGGACAACTTAGAAAGATACAGGTTTCTTTGGTGGTTGAGAAGACACGAGTCTTTACATGTTCATAAACACACACACACACACACACACACACACACACACACACACACATTCCAAAAAAATTCTATGGCAAACCAAAGAAGCTGGGCTGATTCTAGACCAAAAGTTCAATATTATTTTACATAAATCAATACCTTTACCATTTGGCCAGTTTTCTTTCTCCCATAAAGGGTAATAATTTGTTAACTACTTGGAACATCATGCTTTTTAAGGTTCTATTTGTAATCATGCAGTGTTACATTCTTGTGTGGGATAGGTGTGTATGGGGGAAGGGTGTCTTCAGTATTTTAGCCTTCTGTGAGTGAGTACTCAGAAAATCCACTGGAGCCAATCCAAGTAAAAGAATCCCGGAAAGGTTGCTGTCAGTGGTTTTAAGTTGACATTTATAAGAAACCTGGGAATGACAAGCTTTAGGATTTGTGGCTGAGAGGATTTCTTCATCTTCATTTCAGATGGCTTAAGTTAGGCTGTGGGGAATTGTGTTGTCAGTCACGTGTGCTTTGTGCCTTTCAGCTGAGTTCCCACAATTCCATTTCTAGTTTGCAAGGGGCCTAGGTGAGTAGGTTCAACTCAAACTCTGGTCATCTGAAAAGTCTTTGCTCCCATGGTATAGGGCAATCATAATGTGCCTTTGCCCTGGCCTAGGTGAGCATATACGTATGTGTATGTGTAAATATGTGTGTATATGTATGTATGTACACACACATATATATGTGTACATACATGTGTGTATGTATGTATGTATTATGTATGTATGTGTATATATGTATATATATGGTTTAAGCTATATACAACATTAAAGTTTGAGGAAAGCCTCTCATTAACTCTAAAATTAAGAATTGAATGACTTACCAGAGTTGCTTCCAGAGTTAGTCTGTATAACTAGTTGTCAATGCCCAGAGAAAGTGATAAATGGTTTGTGTGACCTATGCTGATGTGAAGGGACTCATCAGAATACATTTACTAAAAGCCCAAATTGGAGTGAAGGAAGATTGAGGTTTTGAAAGGAGTTGTAGCTTTCTCCCACTGGAATACCCAGAAGAGAACATAGGTTCTAAAAACATAGGTTCTATTGGGAAATAGATCCTGGAAAATTTTGTCTCATGCATAAAAGTTCAGCTAGGATATTTGTAGTCAAATTGTATTTGATTAAACTTATCTTGTTTAAATTATCAATATATTACACGTAGACACATACACACATACACACACACAATTTCTCAGGCCTAGGATTGTATTTTGCATAGTGACTTTGTCATGATATTTTCTCCACCATGTCTTCAGTACTGAGGTTGCTATTCTTGGTGCTCAGCCTTATTCAAGCATGAAATACAGAGCAAAGCTCAGGACTCTCTGGTATTAGGCCAACCAACTACAGAACTGTACCATTTTCCCCCTTCCTTGCTACCCTCCCATTTTTCCCATGTTCACTTGCACACTCTCAACTTGATAGTCTCTTTTCCTTTGATATTAATGCAGCATACACACACACACACACACTCACACACACAGACACACACGCACGCACATTTCTGATAGCTAACAATGTCAAATTGTCTTTTTGTATGATTTTATTTTTACTATGTTAGATATTCTCTTCATATCTTTTTATTATTTATCTCTGGATTGGTTCTTAATTTTGCTTTTATTGTGATTCCTAAGTTTAGAGATTCTTTATGTTGTTTTGATGCTAATTTGCTCATCTAATGCTGATAACCTCTGGAAGTACCCTTCTCCAGGAGAGTTGTTATGGAATAATGTTTCCTTTTAGACACAGAATTTGCCTGACTTTGACAGGTGAGGATGTTCATTGTCAGCCTTCTCCTTTAGTACTGGGGCTTAGAGGAGGGGTAATGAGTCTAGGAAAGTCTAGCTTTAACTAGGAGAAGTGGTTGACTCACTAAGAAAACATTTAACTTATTAAACTTAGATGTTGGATAAATGTTCCTGAGTGAGTGAAGTATCTTGCAGGACAGTTGAGGATGGGGGGTCAGCTCTGTGTTTGTAAAATTTAGATGTCCACCATAGGCAACCCTTGACTGTGGACTTGGCATATCTTATGTAATTGTTCTGGTCAATATAATATGGTTAAGTCTTTCTCAGTGATTTTTGTCCCATTCCAAGACATTTATCTGAAGACTGTACAGACAACTGCATTTTTTTTTCTGCCCATTGACAGGGAAATACACCCTCTCCTTCTGGCAGCAACTCCTCCCCAGAGGGAGGTAGAGAAACAAGTTTCAGGGCATAGTCAGTGCTGACATGTACTATGACATTATTTCTGGGTTGTCCTGAAAAATTGTTTTTTCCTCCCAATAGAGAATGGACATAGAACAAAGCACAGATGCCATTAAAGTACTGCTTGATTAGCCAATACGTTTGTTAGGGCTACTTACAGGAGAAAAGTGATTCTAAGGCAGCTGTATCCCTGAAAGCCCAACCCAGCATGGATGACAGCTCACAAAAGCTGGAAACCTGGAGTCCACTGCACAACTTTCAGGGAGGTAGGCCAGTTGGAAGCCATCTCTACCAGGCAGCTGCGTTGTTCTGAGTCTATTACAGGTAGCTTAGTTGATCTGCCTCTTCAGGGCAGCTCAGATGGTATGAGAATATCTTCTTGAGGTCCTTTCTGCTTACATAACCTTGGGTACAGAAAGACCCAGGACACTTGGTGAGATTCAGGAACATCTTGAAGCTTTTGATTTGCTTATTCTCTGAAGTTTAAGCTGCTTCCCTACAGGACAAAATGTTTTAACTCCCTTTAGAACACCCTGAGTCTTAAACATCTTCCCTTCAAAATGGAATTTTTTGTCTCAGAGGAAGTTGCTTTATGACAACATATAGTTGAACTGGCATTTCTGAGGGAGACTCGGGCTTTTTAAAACCAGCCATCAGAACTATGCCTTGTCATGCTTGTTGAGGTCATTTCTTTAGACAGCTGTTTAATTGGCTATTGAACTGTTTAACTGATGAGTTAAATTCTCAAATGTGCCCCGTGACTCCTATAAAGAACTAATAAACCTCATGTACTCACTCATCAGATACCTATTATAGATTTAAAGCTTCCTGGTTCTATGCTAAGTCTTGATTTACACAAATCACTCTACACAATCCAGTTCTTGTGAAGTCTTTCTTCTCAGGAGGCTGCTCAGTTCAATTAATAGGCTGATCCAATCTGGAAACGTTAAGTAATGCACAGAGCTTTGGGGTAAAATTAGCAGTGGTAATCCAATTGTATTTACCACCTTTAGTAGTAGATAAAAGCCTGCCTTTGGTTCACAGGAAGGGCTGTATGTTATTTGATTATAATATCATTTTGACCTTTACTACATGGAAACAAACTGCAGAATTTCTTTTTTCCTGGGGGAGGGTGAGGAAGCTTTTATATGCTTCAAAAATGACCCATGAATGCCGAGAACATAAAGTCCCTGAGTGTTATAATTTATATTTCCTGTGTTCCCCTTGCCCCGACTTCCTTTGTCAAGCTTGTGGTATTCCAAGGGACTTAACCAACTGTGTTCAGTACCTCTAGACTACTTAGAAAACATGGAACAAATAATGTTGTACTCTGTAGCATCCTTATGCCACACAAATGTTTTGCAAAATAAACACACAATTTTATACATTCAAGGAAATTTAATTTCTTTGAGAAAAATGACACAAATATTACCAACTAGATATTTTGAAGTATCTAACAATCACTCTATAGGAAACTTGAAATTTCTCGTTAATGTTTAAAAAAAGAAAGAAAGAAAGAGAGAGAGAAAATGCTTGAGGATGATGAGATGGCTCAGCAGGTACAGCTGCTTTTTGACAAGACTATCAACCTGAGTTTGATCCCCAGTCCACATAATAGAAAGAGAGAACCAACTTATACAATTTGTCCTCTGACCTCCAAATGAATGCCATGCCATATATGCATATAAATAAAATATGTAAGTAAATACATGCAACCTCTTATAATCCAGTTAGTAAACTAGTGATGGGGTCATGAGGAAGAGAGGGAGAGAGAAAGGGAAGAAGGAAAGAGAGAGGGGGTAAGATCAAGTGCTCTAATGTGAAGATGAAGGCACCTAGCCTCTGGGATCTCTGGATAAGAGATAGTACTCATAACATGGAAAATGGGCATCAAGGCGGACACTTTAGCTGATCCGTGGCAAGGTTCATTTTGTTGGTGGCCTGTAGATGGGAATGTAGTTAATCTACCCTCAAATTTCAATGAGCAGCGTAAAAAGAATTGGTTCACAATTACCCAGGAAAGGAACTAGAGTGAGAACCAACTGCGTCTCAGCGCTCTTGATCCATACTGTCCTAAACAATGACCTTGAAGTTCATTTGTCCAGTAGCAGCTCAATGAGTAGCAAACGCTCTTTTAATGGTAAATTTTCAGAGGCAACATCTTGGTCTTGTAAAGCCAAAACAAGCACTGCTCAGAGAAGGTGTCCTGGCTCCAGCTTTGGGAGCTATTCTGGGTAGAAGAGAGCTCTATATTCTTAGGGTAAAAGAATAAAAGAAGGGCATTTAGGGTTGGTGGGAGCTGGCTGGTATCTTTCTATACATACTGGTTATTTATCTGAATCCTATAGATGTAACCTGGAACACTGGTGAATTCTGACACCTAGGAGACCCCCTACCTTGACAAGTTTTCTCTTTGCTTCCTCTATGTGTAATAGGACACGAAACATGATGCTTTAATTGTTTATTTTAGTCCTTCCTTCAAACATAAAAAAGATTCTCAAAGCTGCTATGATAATGGGGATGGTGAATAGTATTAAGGAGATCTGCACAGAGAGAGCGTAGTGTTAAACTACTATGATACCACTTGTGTGTGAGACTGCTACCAGATCTAGTGTTATCTGAGTTGAGCAAACATACATTTCTTCCACCCATGTGTACTTACAAGCAGTGTGCTATATATCACACACTTGCAGACCAACTTCTTAGAAGAAAGTGGACCATGGGCTTTTTGTAGCAGAGCTGGAACTGGTGCTATCCACCTCCACCTCCATCCACTATGCAGCTAGGGGTATTGATTTCTTCAAGCTGGCTTTGGACACATCCAGATGCCTCAGCTAGGATGCTCATTTTGATTGCACAGGAAGTTTGCCTCGTTCACTGTGGCTTAGGTAATTGACTATCTGTCCTTCAGAACAGGTCACCATTGAAGTAACTACAGCTGTCTGAAGATAAACAAATGAGGCATCATAAGCCTAAACATTGACAGCTCATAGATGTCCCAAACAAATATCCCCTAAGCTTAGGGGTGGAGAGACAGTATTAGCATTAGGAAAAATAAAATGAAGTCCTCCAGAGCTCAGAAGTTTGGATGCTGTCCATACGTCATTGAGTGCACATCTCAGAGGCAGAAGGAGATGATGGACACTGGGAAACTTCATAACATAGCAACTTTAAATAGAATATAAACAAAAGAGACATTTTAAGATCCTTTCAAATAGTCGATAATCAGAAGGAGATGAGAATATAGAACAATCGGATACATTATTGTTTTATAAATTGCCTGTCTCATTCATTGCCAACTCTGGACACGAAAAGCAACTCAACTGATTTGATATCTCTTCCCACACGTGTTTTCCCCTTTCTTACCCTCTTAAAGAAATGTGCTGATGCAGTTCTCACAATGGAGACCAGATGTGAAGGAGGCAGCTGGGGGCAGAATAAAGACAAAAAGCAAGATAGTCAAGCAAGTGGGTAATGAATCCCACATGTTTAAACACTGACAGAGTCCTGTTGACACTCTGCCTTCAGCTCAGTGACTGGGGAACTGTTGAGTAACTCAGAGACTCACATTTCACCCATGACAGCATGCGAAGCTGCCCATGGTCTTTTTGTCCTCATCAGTGAGTTTCTACTGCTGAATGTGATTGCAAAAATAATTTAATCCTGAACAATTACCTGTGAAATATGGAGTTGTCAGTATATAAAAGACAACCTTGTTGTGAGAGGCTTAAGTAAGGAACCGAGTACACAGTTTGTGAAATTCTCTTGTCACAGAGACTTGCTTGGTTTTAGTGCTAAGCAATGCTTGTGCTCCATGCCATATCTCTGGGAGAAATCCAGCTTTCCTGACATAATGGCCTGTGAAGGGAGAGGGGGGGCTTATTAAATCACTGCTGATGTCTCTTATAGATGCCTACTCTCTATGAGCGATATATACGGAAATGGAAAAAATGCCTTATTTATGGACTGGAGGGAGACACCTACTGCCTATCTAAGCTTTCTTCTAGGGGTTTTCTCTCCTCCTTGTGGAGGATACTACTAGGACTAAAAATTCTTACAAAGCAGATTCACCTAGGAATTTGAAGAAACAAGGAATGGGCTACCAGAGTTAGGATGTGGCATGGCCCCCAGAGGACCATGTATCAAGCTTTTTTACCTAGAAGGATGAGCATAACAGAGAAGAGTGCTGAAAAAAATAAAAAACATGCACTTAATCCTGGAGAGACTTGAGGCCCCAGGGAAGAGGGAGGCCTGATTAAAGGGAGAATGGGATGAGTAACTGTGGGAGGGGGGATCTAGAAGGGAGGGCAAAGACTGGAATATAAATAAATAATTTAAAAAGGAAAGAAAGAAAAGAAGAAGAGGGGAAGGGAGGAGAAAGGAGGTGGGGAGAAGAGAAAATGAAATAAAAGACTGATTAGGAAGAAGAAGTGGATCAGTAGGAGTGAGGGGGACAAAAATATTTTGAGGGTAAATGCAATCAAATTAATTATATATACATGTATGGAAAGTTCCTAATTGATTTATATTGTGTATAATTAATTAATTCTAATAAAATTAGTAACAATAAGGATCTCCTTTGTCAGCTACTCCAATACTTGAGCTCAGCCCTGTGTACTCTTACAGTTTAGTGGTGTGCTACCTCAGGATAGGGACAGGAATGAAGAAAAAGTGGTTCCATCCAACTCTTATGGATAGGATTCCTTTACTTAACCAACCTTGCTACAGCCTCTTCCAAAAAAACAAAAGAGAAAGGGGATGCTGTGTGACTGAGTACCTGGCTTACACAGATTTGAAAATAGCTTCCAAGAAGAGAGGAGAGGTCAGGAGAGGCTAAGGATGGGTATGGAAGGCTAGGGACCACTGGTCATCTCAAGACTTCTTTGGGAACTTATACTTCACCACCCAAAGTAGTCAGGGAAAGAAAATAGAAAATTATTCTTCCATAGATAAGAATTTAACCATTTTCCTGCTTCTAAACCTCTACAGGACTCCCTTCCCCTTCAATGTTTACATAACCTTGGATTGTTTTTCTAAGGATATTGCTTTATTTGTTTTAAGCAAAACCCTAAATCGCAAAATTTGGGCTTCCTTAGATCTGGTGGTGCTTCGTGTCTTTTATCAGTATTTTTTAATTCATACCACCTTCACATACACAGTGAAGCCAAGGAATTAACGGGCACTGGGGAAAAAGCTGAGAAGCTGGTTCTAGCTGTCTTGATTAAAAGTATGAGGCACAGCCTCAGGTGGCAGCTTATGCTAGACACTTCCAAACACTAATGAGGGGAAATTGCAGAGAAGCAGGTCTTAGCTCATAGCAGGAGAGATTCTCCCAGCAGAACAAGATACCCTGAGCCTGTGAGCACTCCTCACACACTGGGAGTACTCTGGTCAAACCTGCATGGATCACCAGAGATTTGGGTGGGAATATGAGGTTTGCCTCTTGACTTTCATGTTCTGTTCAGTCTGGAGCTCTGGGGTGTCCATAAGGGACAGGCAAGAGATGGGTGAGACTGTCTTTCTTTATTCTTTTTTTTTAAATTAATTATTTTTTCTTTTTAATGAACAAACAAAAACAACAAGAACAAACCCCTGTTGCCTCCCCCTTCCCCATGCCTGCCACCCCACCATCTCCCACTTATCAGCCCTGTCATTCCCTACACTGGGGCACAGAACCTTCACAGGGCCAAGGGCCTCTCCTCCCAATGATGACAGACTTTGCAATCCTTTACTATACACATGCTGCCAGAACAATCAGTCCCACCATGTATAGTCCTTGGTTGGTGGTTGAGTCCCTGAGAGCTCTGAGGGCATTGGTCAGTCCATATTGTTGTTCATCCCAAGAGGCTGCAAACTCTTCAACTCCATTAGTTCTTTCTCTAACTCCTTCATTGGGGACCCTGTACTCAGTTCAATGGATGGCTGTGAGCCTCTACTTCTGTATTAGTCAGGTACTATCAGAGCCTCTCAGGAGATAGCTATATGAGGCTGGAGTGCCCTTCCTTCAGTCTCTGCTCCATAGTTAGTCTCTGCAACTCCTTGCATGGGTATTTT
>JADRCC010165730.1:0-11460 GCA_019843855.1 Hylomyscus alleni
TTTTTTTTTTCTTTTCAGTTTTTGTTCCTCTTTTCTATTACTTTTATTGAATTTGTTCTTTAACAATTTCACACATGTATAAAGTCTCTTCTGATCAGTGTAGCCCCAGCCTCTCTAATCTCCCTGCCAGTCCTATTAAACTTCCCTCTCCCCCCCAAACCCCAGCAAGTCCTTCTCCCATAATCATGTCTTTGTTTTTTCTTGTTTTGTTTTTGTCTTTGAGACTCAGGGTTTAACTAGGATCATCTGTGTGACTATGGGTGGGGAACTATTCACTGGAGCCTGGTGGGAGCCTCTGTGGTACACACCTGAAAACGACTGCCTCTTCACCAGAAACCACCAGTAACAACAGTTCAGCCTGAGGATGGGGGCCCATGAGTCCCTCCTAATCCATTAACTGATTACAGGCCCAGTCTTATATAGGACCACTGCAGCCAGCCAAAGTTGCTCTGAGGTTATGACTTCTTTGACTGTGCCAAATGTCTTAGCCTTTCTCCTTTTCTTTCAGTTCCAATGTTCCTTCTATCTCCTCTTGAGCAAAAATCTCTTGTGCCTTAGAAGTATTGGTATAAATGTCCAGTTTAGGGCTGAGTACTCAACTGTTGCATATTCTTAATACCTTGAAAACCATGAGTATCTGCAGAGAAGCATCTCTGCTTATGGCTGGAAATAAAATTTATCTATAATTCCTCCTAAATGAATTTTTAGAAGGCATCTTGGTATCATAACAATTTAACTGAACAGCAGCAGAAAGTTCACTCCTAGAGTCTGACTTCCTCAGCCATAGAGTTTTGGCCAGATTTACAGTACTAGGTCTAAATTCCCTCTTGTAGAGCAAGACTCAAAGCCAATCAGAGAGTGATGGGCTACTCTCATAACCATTGTGCCGCTAATACACCAGTGGACGCATCTTGTCTGACATAGTCAAAGAGTTCACAGCTGAGTAAGACTTAATGCTTATTGTCCCCCCCAAACCCCACACAGTGGTCTGTAGAGTAACTTCCAGAACTATGAAAACTAGCAGGCAGGGAGGAAGCCTCAAGTTCAGCTAGATGACTATGGTTATTACATTTTAAAAAATAAAAGCAGAGGACAGCATGAACTTGGGAGAGAGACGGGGAGTCAGGGAAGGGAGCACTAGTTGGTAGCAGTGGATAGAGATGATCAAAGTACACTGTATAAATGTATCACATTTTCAAAGACTAAATTTAAAAATATTACTAAAAAAAGTGAAAGATAAAAGAATGAAGAGGAAGGAGGAACAAAAAGCACTTCCCTATGATAGCTGCCATCTCTGCCTTTACTTGAACCAGTCATGTTATCCTAGACACTTGGAAAAAACATTCTGCCCAGCGACTTGTGTGACCACTCTGCAAGGCATGCCTGCAGCCCATAGGCTGTTCCCAAAGGAAGCCTCTACAGCACTGTTCCCTGTGGGCAGAGGTACTAATTCACTCCAGTGATAGCCCAGTTTGCTGTTATGCCGATGTCCATTTCACTTTCAGTTAATGGGTCTGCTGAGCCAAGTGGTGTGCATTGCAATTAAAGAATGGAATCTCTCACGTGCTCACAACCACAGCGGCTTAACCAATGAGCTGCTGTGTTGCTGGGAGGGAGCAAAATGGAAAAGCCACTTAAGCCCTTGGAAATTTGACTCAGGAATCAGAAAGAGGACTTGCACATGAGGAGAGGGTGGGTGAGATCACTTGCTCAGAGACAGAACCTAATAAGGGAGTGTGTCGCTGATGATGCCTTTGTGACTGGCACACTTGGTATCTCGGAAGCAGAGGTATGAGTCAGGGCTGCAGGTCATTTCCTCACAGCTTCCCTCTGAGAAGCTTAGAGATAACAGTTCTTCAACATTCACTATTCCCTTTCACCACAGCAAACATGATGAGTTCACATCACATACTGCCTCAGGGAGGGTCCTGAGCAGGCAGCAGTGCTTTGCCCCCAGTGATGGAAAAGGTAGGAATAAAGAGGTTAAGGCCCAGCATTGGTAAGGTATCCCTCTAAGGAGGCCTTTGAAGCAAGCGTATGAGGGACAGAATTTGTGAGGCCAAAGGTCAACAAAGAAGTGTGAAGAGACAGCCTTCAAAGACTGGGATGTGTAAACCTCAGCTGTGTCTGCCTGAAAGCAAGACAAAGGGTGTTTCCCATTGCTCACAATCATCACTCACTGGGCTGCTCCCAGGGTATGAACTTCCAAATACTTACAGAGTGTCCTCGCTGCAAACTAAAAAACTAAGCACTCTCTGACATCAAGCAAACACTCCTGCTGATAATGGCCAGGGATCTCACAGAAGGCACGGCACTGAAAAGATATGGAGCCCACTTCAGGGGCACAGCTGTCAGAATTCACTTCTCCGGCTTCCTTATTACATTTAGTAGTACTAGCCAATCAGTGGGGAAAGTACGGAGCCTTCTCTTCTTGCCTCTGTGGGCACCAGGCATGCGCATGGTACACAGATATACATGTAGGCAATAAACCCATATACATAAAATACAAATTTTAATTTAAGAAAAATAAATAGAGCTGCCATGTACTCACACAAATCCACTTTTGATCATATACCCGAAGGACTCTAACTTGATATGCTACAGAGATAACTGAACATCCATGTTTACTGCCAAACTAGTCACAATAATAAAGAAATGGGCCATGCCAAGATGTTCATAAGGAGATGAGTAGATAAGAAAATGTAGTACATATATGTAATGGGCTTTTCTTCAAACATAAAGAAAAAATGAAGTCAACAGCATTTATAGGGGAAAGGATGGAGCTACAGAACATTATGGTAAACAAAAAAGCCACACACAGGAAAACAAATGCATGTTTCTTCTTGTATGTAAAATATTGATTTAAATGCATGCATACAAGCTGAAAACTAGAAAGGGGATCATGGGAGGAGAGGAAGAAATGTCTTAAGTGGGGTAGTGAATTACGTGTGGCATGAAAGCTGAGGGGAGAATTATTTGAGAGGAGAGGGAAGGAACCAGTAACATGGGGTAGGAAAAATGAGTGGGAGAGGAAGGAACGGAGGGAGGGAGAGAAGGACAGAGGGAGGAAGGAAGGAAGGAAGGAAGGAAGGAAGGAAGGAAGGAAGGAAGGAAGGAAGGAGGGAAGGAGGGAAGGAAAGAAGGAGGGAGGGAAGGAGGGAAGGAAAGAAGGAGGGAGGGAAGGAGGGAAGGAGGGAAGGAAAGAAGGAAGGAAGGAAGGAGGGAAGGAAAGAAGGAAGGAGGGAAGGAAAGAAGGAAGGAGAGAAGGAGGGAAGGAAGGAAGGAACAAAGGAAGGAAGGAAGGAGGGAGGGAGGAAGGGAGGGAAGGAAGGAAGGAAGGAGGGAAGGAGGAAAGGAGGGAAGGAAAGAAGGAAGGAAGGAAGGAGCAAGCCTGCCAAAAAGAAAAACCAAAAGTGAACCCTGGAAAGCACTATTTTCTCGGTTTGGTGTAGTTTTCCTTCTTTGTTTTTGTTTTGAGACAGGATATCACTCTGGCTCTGGCTATCCTGACTCATCACTCCAAAAACTAGGGTCACAGTTTACACCTGACTGTGTCTCTTCCTTTGTATCCCACCTCTCTGATGCTCTAGGATCCACTTCTCTTCAACTAAATGATGTGTTACTGCTACTAACGAACTGTTTCTTCAAAGCTCCTGCTACAGCATCAATGGCCTCCCTGCTGCTCGCAAGGCCAGTGCAGCACTGAGGACTGTGCCCCTTTCCAGGTTCATTGCCCAGACCATCCCACCCATCCCTCTGCCTCTTCGCTGTAGCTTGAACTCCCTGTGTTCTGCCAGTGACACTCACTAGAGTCCTGGCAGAGCACGCTCTACTGAATACACAGAATGAGTGAACTTGACCGCAGTCTTGAGTATCTGGGTTTTCTGCTCAGATCCAAGGAAACTGTCAAAGCCTCGAGAATACTGTGCCAACTTCTCAGCACATTCTACCACCAAAGAACCAGTTCCATACTGACCACAAATTGACAGGAACTGAAGAACGTGGCTGAGCGGTGGCGCCTAGCCAGGCAGGCCTTCCAAAGAATCACTGTACGTTTTTCTTGAAGTGTCATAAAAGCTCTCTACCTCACTGCTTCTCATATTGCCACAAAGAGCTGAGGCTATGTATGTAGCAAAGCAGTGTTACAACCTCCCAGTGCGATCTCCCCCATGCATCTGCCCATAGTGTTGAGTACTGGCGTCACATATTTTATCCTTCAATATAACAGGCATACAATATTTCTGGAAAAATTTAAGCCATGAAATATGTATAAAATATGAAAAATTTTGTGCCCACGAAAGATTACTGGTCATTTTGTTAATTTAAGAACATAAAAATGTGCTTCACTTAAAAGTATCATTTACGCAAGCAATGGTTATAAATCTCTATTGAGTTTGCTTCGAGTGTTTTTCATTTTAGTTCAAATGCTCTACAAGACTCCAACTTTTAATGAATCTAAATCAATTAGTTTTTGAAAGCTGATGGCGAGAAAGAGTCAGAGGGGGAAAAATTCAGAGTAGAAGGCACTGTCAATATTAAAGCAAAATGAATAAAAATCACCTCTCGGGTTTATTGTACTTCCCTGTAATAACTAGGTATGAAAGAAACTCAGACTCACAAGAGTCTGTAGTAAGACAGGGCATACGGAAAGTGTGTGCTAGCCCTCCTAACACTACTCTGTGGCTTTTTTTCTAATGCGTCATTTTCAAAACTCTCCTGGTTAGCCGTTCTCCACTGTCGCTCAAAGCAAGTCTATCTGGGTTAAATAAGCATCCTGGCCATTTTTACCAGAGAGTCTACTTCTTTATTTAATGAAAGTATTTCCAAATAAAAATGAAATTCATTCCTGTGCTGCCAACAATGGAGGAATGGATCCCCACTGTAAGGCTGATATAATTAACAGATTCAGCGTATATCCCTAAGCAAAACCAGCCACGCAGCCACATCCCTGCCTGTGGCCTCTACGACTGGCTTATCTTCATCCCCACTTTTCCAGAAGTTTAGACTTAGATGCAAATATTCACAGAAATGATATTTAGAATATATTCCCCACTGTGATGAAGTCTTTCAGTTTTCTTTTTGCCACAATTTAAAAGAGAGAAAATTCTTACAGTATTTGCTAGTTTTGTTTTGTTTTGTCTTAGTTTACAATATCCAATACAATATAAATGCTATGTAAATATGGTAGTGAGTATATATAAGTATATATGCTATAAATGTAGTCCCTACACTTACTCCCACCTAAATACACATACTTAACATTTACAAGCTATTATTTGAACAAGACAGCGAACATGTAATGTTTATCTTTGTGAGCCTGGATTCCATCCATTGCCTTGCAAATTTCATGGCTTCAGTTCTCTTTGTGGCTGAATAAAATTCATGATGCATCTGTACCGACACATTTTCATTATCTATCCATCTGCTGAAGGACAACTAAGCCAACTGCATTCTTGCTGTTGTGAATAGAGCAGCAATAAGCACAGATGTGCAGGTGTTGTACACTGGCTGCACAGATTCACTCCCCTACAGCAGTAAGTGGCTAAGATTCTCTCTTTCCCCACATCCTTGCAAGCACCTGCCAGTCATTTCTTGATGATAGCTAGCCTGACTGGGGTGGGGTTAAATCGCAAAGTATTTTTATTTGAAATTTTCTGATGGCTAAGGATGTTGGACATTTAGAAAGACATTTATTGGCCATCTGTACTTATTTGAGAACTGTCTGTTCAGCTCACTGGCCTATTTACTTATTGGCAAGGGTTTTAATGTTTTTCAGTTCTTTAGTTTAGATGTCTTTCCACTTTCTGGAATATGGCTAGCAGAAGTTCTCTCCCATCTTAGAGGCTTTCTGGTCACTCTGCTGTTACTGTTGCTGTAGAAAAGCATTTTAACTTCAAATAATCCCATTTGTCAATTTAGGGAAACTAATTCCTGTGTTATTTGAGGTTCTATTGGAGCTAGAAATAAAGCTAGAAATGTTTTCCTTAAACCTATACCTGGAAGCATTTTCCCTTATCAGTCCCGGCATTTCTGGTTTTTAAAGTGGGGCTTTTAATCCCGTTTGAACTGATTTTGTGCAAGGTGAGAGAGTTACATATCTAATTTAATTCTTCTACAAATGGATGTTGAGTTTTGCCAGTACTGCTTATTGAATAGATGTTTTTTCCCAGTTCATGTTTCTTTTTTATTTTGGTTTGGTTTTTTTGGTTTTGTTTTGTTTTTTTCGAGACAGAGTCTCTGTGTGTAGCCCTGGCTATCCTGGAACTCACTCTGTAGACCAGGATGCCTGCCTCTGCCTCCTAAGTGCTGGGATGAAAGGCATGCGCCACCACTGCCCGGTCAGTTCATGTTCCTATACCTTGATCAAAACTTAAGTGAGCTGGAGCTAGAAAGATGATTCCGAGGTTAAGAACACACAGTTTTCTTGCAGAGGACCCAAGCAAGGCTCCCACCCACATCAAGCACCTGTACCTCCAGCTCCAGGGACTCCATCCAGTGCCATCTTCTAGCCTCTACAAACACCTGCCCTCTCATCCTTGCAGCTCACACACAGACACACACAAATATCTTCCTAAAGGTTTCGTTTTTTAATTATGTCGAGGGGTTAAGCACACATGAGGGCAGATGGCGGTGCTTACTGACACTGAAGCCAGGGGAAAGAAGTGCAGTGGTTTTGAAGAATCATCTGAAGACCTGCCCTTCCATAGTCAATATTGAATGCTGTGTGCTCTCCAAGAAGTCCATCTACTTAAAACGAAAACAAAGTGTGACTCAAGAAATTCTACCATTCCATCTGAAATGCATGTCATGAGTAACTCACAGTCAGCTGTAGAGAGCTGTGATGTGCCACGCCCTGAGATGGCACCGGCTTCCGCCTTCCGCTAGCCTGAAAGCTAGTGCTCTCTGAGATAATCAAGTCCTAAATTGGCTATGCTTGCTGCCTCTGGCTGCTTCCACATTGTGTGACCTATCTGCTGTTCCTACGTGGCCTGCAGGGGTTGGCGGGCACAAGGGTATTTAGGTCCATGGGCATTCCCCAGGAGGGAGAGTAGAGAGTAGAGCAGCAGGGGAATAAGCTTGTAACACCAAGAAGCTAGCTAGCTAGAAGAAGCTGAGGAAGAAGCATGCAACAAGGTCCTGAATAAAACTGCTTAAGGAAGAGCTCGTGGTCGTGTCCTTCTTGCTGGTCAAGAGGGCCACAACAGTCAGCATTCTTTTTTGAATGAAGCTGAAGAAGGGAAAGAAGAACCAATAATCTTCTTAAAGGACAAATGTATATGAGAGCATGGAAAACTGGAGATCTGAGAGACAAGGAAGCCGCCCCACACAGCATCCATAGATCTGGATGTTACCAACCCTGTTTGCCAAATGGCATGTGTTTGTGCAAGGGAAGAAACCAGGATGTCATTTTTCTATGGAGGGGCATTTAGATTCTCTATAGCAGGTATTTTAGGATTAAAGACTTTAAGATGCTATTTCGCAGAAATTTGAGAAGCTTGAATGAGGGCGAATGATATCTCAACTCTCCTCCACTTTTGGAAAGAAACCAATTTGCACTTTAAATAAACAGTATATTGCCTTCTTATATTCCCCTTTAACTATGGCTGGGTAAGACTGAAGATGACTTTTCTCCTGCATACAGATCTACAACTGCCTGCTTTGACATGTGCACTGGGGCAAAAGTGGCACTAACATTCCTAGGTGGCTAATCACTTCTAACTGGACTTAAGGCTCACTTCACAAAATGAACCTGTACTTGGGAATAATTACTGAGTCTAAGAGCCTAATGCTAGACAGGCCATAGGCCCTGAAGGAGAAACTACTCTACTATTCTCCTGAATAGACATAGTATTAAACCAATTCCTAATTATTTAGTATTATTGTATCCATACATTACTACAGCTCTCAACTCATACCAGGAAAACTTCTTTCTCCAATAGAGGCAATTAAAACAGAGACCCACAATTTGTCAAGGTAAAGATAGTAAAAGACTGAAGAATTCTCAGCATAAATGGGACGTCTTATCATATTCCTTCTTCCCAATGCTCATAGAGAAAGAAGAGATGGAAACAGTCTAAGAGCCAGGGACAGTAGAGGACTAAAATGAAACAGTAGTTTCCAAACATAACAGGGTAGCTATGACATCAACTCACAGCAGTTGTAACAGCAAGCCACATAACACCTGTGTAAGCTCAAGTCAGATAAGATCTCAACATGGTGGGCATGATGTCCTGCCCCTACCTAAGAAGTGATTGGCAACTGATAACTGCTGGGAAATGTAGAGTCAGCTTTCTTAGAGTCAAATTTAAGAGTGTGGGCTCTGGTCACTCAACCATGCTCCAGTGTATGGCCAAACTCTCAAAGAAAAATAGGACTTCATGGTTTAGCTGGGGTTCATAGTTTAGATATTAGTGTCACTGTTGTTACATTTGGTTCAGTTTGGTTTGGTTTTTGAGGCAGAATCTTACCTGACCTCTCCTTCCCCAGTTCTGAGATTAAAGGCATATACTGCCACCCAACAAGAACTTCAGAGTTCATTTAAAAAAAAAAAGAAAAAGAAAGAAAGAAAGTCAAACTTGGCTGCTTAAGGGGTAGGGTGTGATTACTATCAAAAGACAAGCCATTAAATTCTCCAACAACTGAGAAAAAGGAACTGTGCCTGCTTTTAAACAAATTAACTCTTATTTATGAGAAAATTTGGTTTTTAAAATGTGTCTTAGCTATATCATCTTGGAGAGCAATGTGTACCAAATAGCCAAATTGAATGACAAATATGAAGTTATACAATTCCAACGTATTTCAACTGGGTATAATAGCACATGCTCATTATCCCAGCACACAGGAGATGCAGGCTGCATTCTAGACCAGTTCCAGACCAGTCTAGGATCCCAACAAACAAGGTCCTCAGGAGACAGCCTCATGAATAAGAGGTTCTAAACAGATGCCCATGAACATACAAGAAGCCTACAGAACTCCAAATAGACTGGACCAGAAAAGAAATTCCTCCCATCACATAATAATCAAAACACCAAATGCACTAAACAAAGAAAGAATTTTAAAAGCAGTAAGGGAAAAAAGGCAAGTAACATATAAAGGCAGACCTATCAGAATTATGGTAGACTTCTCACCAGAGACTATGAAAGATAGAAGATCCTGGGGAGATGTCATACAGACCCTAAGAGAACACAAATGCCAGCCCAGGCTACTATACCCAGCCAAACTCTCAATTACCATAGATGGAGAAAACAAGATATTCCATGACAAAACCAAATTTACACAATATCTTTCCTCAAATCCAGCTTTACAAAGGATAATAGATGGAAAACATCAACATAAGGAGCAAAACTACACCCTAGAAGAGGAAAGAAAGTAATCTTTCAACAAATCCACACAAATCTAATTCCACCTCTTACAACAAAAACAACAGGAAGTGACAATTACCTTTTCTTAATATCTTAATATGAAAATTAATATTACCAACCTATCCTAAGCAATTGAAATCCAAAAATAAGAGGAATTAGAAATTTGTTGATTGTCATCCAATGGTCTCTCTAATTTGGTAATTGGAGACATAGGTCCAATATTGTACAATCTATATATACTTTCAGCTTGTGACAATGTCTTGCTGTGTACAACTTAAGGGTCTTGAAATATTGCTTCTCCTATCTCAGCCTCTCTATTAGTAGTATTGTTTATTTCATGTTTTTACACTATACTATGGTTTTCAGAACAGCTTATATATTTCAACAGTATTTATATACCCAAGGGAGACATAGACAATTAATTTGGAAGATGGCTTGTAGGAAAGAGAACAACAAAGAGTGAGACTGAATGTTTTGCTTGACATTTGTAGCTCTTGTATCAAGTTTGAAGAGGACTTTATAAGTTACTCTTTCTCTGAGATGAATGCTTTTCCAAATTATCACAGCTAATGAACCAGATTCTTACCCACACCTAATGTCTCTGTACCACCCTCCAAGTAGAACCATTGTTCATTGAAACAGTTGGTGAATGACTTTATGGATATACCATTTTAATACACACACCATTTCTTAAATGAATGTAACCTGTTCTCTGTGGCCTGAGAATAAAGTCACTCACTCAAGTCAATAAAAAAAGAATAAGAGGTTCTGAATTTGATTAAAAACTTCAGCTACAAAAGACATGCTCCCTCTTCTAGTTAGCTCTCTGAAGATATTACACAAAGGGCCTGGCAGTGTCACTATGGTTTGCTTCCTGTGTCTTTGGAAGAGAGTCATCACAGCACGAGCCTGTCACGCGCATGACACTTGTTCCAGGTCCTTGTGGCTCTGGCAGAGAGGCTTGAATTCCGTGCTAAGACCCAGAAAATAACGTTGTATATGTCTGGAGTCTCCTCAGGACACCAGCTCTTACTCATCAACCTCAAGATAAAAACACAAATGAGTAAGGCCTCAGGGAGAACACTGGGGTTGCCCACCTCCCAAAGAGGAAGTGTGTCCCAGCAGGAAGTGGTCACTGAACCAGTACTGCTTTTGTTGTATGTGTATACTGCCAAGATGCAATGAAGCTTATATATTAAACATCCCCCTTCATAATTTTAATAATTATCTCAATGAATAGATTAAAATTTAAAAATCTAAGTCTTTATTTAAAAGAAAAAAGTTCAACCCCCAAATTTTCCAGGAAGAAAAAAACAAAAACAACCAAAACTTTCTTTTCCTAAATCGCTGTAGCTGTACTCTTCCAATTTCACCACCTTATAAAGCACAAATCAAATAGAAGACTCTAGGAAAGCTACAGATGCATTAGTCTACATTACTCTGTCAATAGGAGTCAGTTTAATACTCCACTCAGATAACAGAATAACAGCAGAAATAGATGATGATACATGTGGGTCAATACAGATACCCACATCTGATAGAGGTACAGAGAATAGATGATGATCAATACAGATACCCACATCTGATAGAGGTGCAGAGAATAGATGATGATCAATACAGATACCCACATCTGATAGAGGTACAGAGAATAGCAGACTTTGGAATGCTCATCCCTAAATAGTACATCTGTATTCTCCCAAGACTGAGGGATTATTGCAGAAGAGAGAGCATAGCCAGAGGCAGAGGATGACTACAAGTTGTTTTCTAGAAACGGGCATTTGCTTAGCATCTATCTCTACTTTCACGTCCTGTTTTACCTGAGATATGAACTACATCCATCTTGTTAACATTTGTGTCCCTAACTGGCTGACATGAGCCTAGGATGAACATCTATTGAATGAAGGAATGACTACTCTGTCCCAATTCTTTTCTCTTTACTTAACAATATTTTACAGGTGTGGAGATCCCTCTGCATACCTAAGAAGTATAAGTGCTACAAATTGTAGAGGGATCACTGCTTAGCTTTGAAATAAGGAGATCAAGTAAGGCTTCTTTGAGGGTCATCTAGAAATATTTCAAAGAGGGCTAAGAAAAAAAA
>JADRCC010165736.1:0-13849 GCA_019843855.1 Hylomyscus alleni
GAGACCAGCCTGGTCTACAGAGTGAGTTCCAGTACAGCCAGGGTTTCACAGAGAAACCCTGTCTCAAAAAAAAAAGGGGGGGGGGATCCACAGAGGGGCAGTGGTGTCAGGATGGAAAAAATTCAAGCTGACACCTTGACCAAAATGTTGATGGAAGGAAAAGAAAGCTGAAGGATGAGCCGGAGTCTCACTGTCTGCCCCTCAGGAGACTTGAGACTACAAGACCAGAGCCTGCTCTGTAGCTACCAACTAGTGAAAAAGTTCTTGTCTTTCCACAGCCTCACCTGGCACTGGTGAAGGCAACAGTTGTCCTCTGAATGAGGCCCGGCCTCTAGGTCTATGGAATAAATAATCACTTCTGGACACCACTGATTCCTGTCCAAAAGCTTGTCCTTTTCTTAGTCAGACTTAGCAGGGCTGAGCCCCTCCACAGCCCCCGGCACCCTAGGACACAGTCCCCTGAATTTGCCAAGTGACTTTAGGATGTGTTCCACTGTACTTCAGTTTGCTGCTTCAAAAATAGAAGTAACACTGGCTTTCTCACTGAATAGAAGACAACAAAGAGTGCATTAACCAAGTATGGCCAAAAAATAAGCATCTTGCAGAATAGTTTTTGTTTGTTTGTTTCTTGTTAAGTCCATCTGCAAGGGACGACACTGGAAAGTCTAGGGGTCATCCTGTAATTATGACTGTTTCTTTCCCAGCCCTGGGCTCTGTGTTCCTAAGAAGGAAGCAGCAGGATTATTCCCCTTGACTGCCTTCAACACTCATGCCCAACATAGTTCTGGACAGTCTAAAGAATTAATAATAATAAGGTTAAATAATACAGAAAAGAGAAAATAATATCTACCTGCTACTGAGAAATACTAAGAGAACCAATAATATAGTCATTAGGACTATTACAAAAGAAACAATAGGATGACTTTAAAACCATAGAATTCAATAGCTTTTCTAAGTATACCAAACAACAGAAAATATAGTGGAAATAAAGGTCACAAAGCAATAATAATAATTTTAAAATACTTAGGACTAAAGAAAGTGTATAGAAGCTAGACAAGAATTCTGTCAAACCATTAACAGGAAATGCTGTTCACACCAAAGATGTCACTCCTGCCCTAGGTAATTTCCATACTGAATGCAATTAGATTACAATTCCAAGGAGACTGACGGGGTGGGGGGTGGGGGAGGAATAGGATTAAGAAGAGATGTGGGGTTCCAGAGACTAGCTGAGTGGCTGCAGATGACCTGCCCGTGATTCCCAGAACCCACATGGTGGCTCACAGCCGTTTGTAACTCCTGCGGGCACTGAATGCAGACGGTGCAGACACATGTGCAGGCAAAATGCCCACACATATAAAAGAAAAAGAGTTACAAAAACATTTTAAAGGGGGTAGGTGATAAGGACTTTTCTCATCAGCAACAACAGTGACGTGGAAGCTACAATCTAAAGGAACAGAGGCACTACAGCCCAGCAGACAGGGACATCAGATCATGAGAACATTCCGAATGCAATGGATGACAAACTAACATGTTGCTAAGTGGTGCCAGAACAATCAAGTTGGTCACCAGGAAAAATAAAGTTACAGTCCTCACTACTCAGCTATCAACAAAATAAATTCCATGAAAGAAAACTAGACCCATAAAAGAAAAAGGGAGGCAAATGTGTCCGTGTCCTTAGGTTGTAGGAAGGATTCTCTGATTTCAACCAAAACAAAGACCTATGAACTTGACAATCTGGAAGTTTAAAACCCGAGCTGGCCAGCACAGCTGGAGTGGAGGGCACACACAGGCATAACCTTAACCCACACTGCACAGCAGGGCACACATGGGTATAACCTTAACCCATGTTGGCCAGCAGGGCTAGGTGGAGAGCACATATTGAGTCAGTAGAGTGGTGCATATTAAAATGAAAACAAACACATTTCCATTAACGCAGGACTGACAACTCAAGGTTTTACAGTTTTTCCCCTAAGGGGCAATCACAAAGGAGAGACCTGTTTCTCCAGGCATGTAAAGAAGAGCTGCTGGAACTGTGAGAAACAAAAGTACTCAGGTGTCCATCAAAAGGGAAGGGCTAGGTAAAATAAATCATGGTGCATGTGCCCTGTCCCACACCCAGCAGTTGTTAAAACTGTCAGAGATCTATACTTAGAGACATGAGTTATGTCTGAGATATAGCACCTAGCAAAAAGAAAGACAGCAGCAGAAGCAAACTCCATGAAGAGTTGTCAAAGGAAAAGCAGGATCCAACAGTGCCAAAAGAAGGCAAAGAGCTGAGAGCTCCAACCAACCTTTGGATTTGTGCACTCTCACTGGCCCAAGCACAAATTCTTGTGAGGCCCCAGTCTCTCGGCCTATGACAACCCAGCAGCACCACTGTCACAGCCTGTGTGTCCCAGGGCTCCTTGTGCCTGGGAGGTGTGCCACTGCACTGGGTTACTCGAGCACAGTTCCCATTAGGCGCACCAGGTCTTTAAAGTTCTTACTGAACACTCAAGAACTTTAGCTGAAATGCCCCAAAGACAAGCAAGCCAGGCAACATGGAAGGTATGGGGCAGACATCCCAGCAACCCACGCCCCGCCCACAGCAGATGTGGTGCAGGCAGCAAGGCTAAGCCAGAGTTTCATCAGCAGTCCCCTTGGGATGAGGTCATCGCATCCTGGCTACCTCTAGTCCTCCAAGGGGACGATTATCACACTGTCACCAGTGTCCCTGGGGCTCCTTATTAGCCTAATAGAAACCCTTCACACTTCACAGAGACTGTGAGGCTGAAATGAACTTGTGTGCATAGGCACCCCTACCTCAGGGCCTAATGAGGGCTACAAAGACTGGTGTACATGGTTCTCTTGCTACAAGCCAGCCCATCTTCTAGAATTCTGATGGCAACTGTCAGGCTCCGGGGATGTCTAGGGAGAACTGGAACAGCTTCTAGAGAAACAGTATACAAACAACACCTCAAGCCACAACCAGGAGCCCAGAAGAAAAAGGGATGTCCCTAAAAGGCAGCCGGGACACTGCTAATCCCTGACATTTCACATAGGAACAAAGAGCTTGTCACAGAACTGGCAACTACAGTGCGGGACGGCAGGTGATGTTCTGGAATCCTCCACAACAGCCTCCCAAGCTGCCCTTTGGTCCAGCTGACTGTTAACACCAGATCAGCAACATGCATTGCTCTGTCCTGCACAGGCAGGGCCAAGCACCTCCTTCAAGACTATTGCATTTTACTCGACTTCCAGTTGCTGTGTCTCTCTCCCTATATGTCATCCTGTCTCTCAAATCTATTCCTGTGTGTCCCACGGGGCCAGAGTGAAGCGAGTTCCACCTATGTGATGCAACGACCAGCCACAGGTGAGGCCCCGGCTTTTCTGAAAACCTAATGAAGCGGCACCAGCAGCTTGTGTACTTCTTGACAGCACACAGGTGCTGGTAAATATTCCCATGAGTGTTCCTGGTAATACAGACACCCAGCCCCTCCCCCTCGCATGCACATGCGCTCTCAAACATGCACGCACACTCCTCACACCTTGCTGGCTCTGCCCTAGAACCTTAAGCACAGATTTAACTATTCTCTTTCCCAAGGGCTAGAACCCCAATTTCAAACTTGTAACTCTTTGTCCCTCACATACACAGAACACTCTAGTAAGTTAAATGCTGCTGTTTACTTACTGTAATGAGAGGTGCTTTTGGATGGTTTCTGCAAATATTATTTTTTCCATGTATTATCTTACAATGAAAATCATGGTTCAAGATGGCTTTTCCATAATTCTCCCCCTCCTTCCTCTACTTCCCTGTATGCAGGGAAGCAAAGATGCCCATTATCCAGTGTCCCCAACAGTTACCAGGCATGAAGAGGCTATCAATACCAGATGTGCAAACCATTTGTTTAAAAGTTAAATGTTAACATCAGAAAAGCAGCAAGGCCAGAGTTGGTGGCTCACATCTGTCGTCCCAGTACTTAGGCTGAGGCAGAAGGGTCAAGAGGTCGAGGTCATAAAAGGTAGACTATCACCACAACTCTCTCTGTCCGAAGGGCAGGAAAAGTCCTGCAAGTGGTGTGGAGAGGAGAGGGGCCAGCTCCAGGATGGCCAGCACAAGCTTTCAAGGCCTTTCTATGTGGGAAAGCAGGGCAAAGGAAGCTGAGCAAGATGGCTACCAAAACGAGATCCGCTTTCAGTTGTGCTTAATCTCTAGAAGTGTACCCTGCATGCTTTCCCCTGCAGACCCTGTGTACCACACACAGTCTCACCTCTGGTCCAGGCTTTCGGCCTGGATGAAGTTGCACCAGCATCCACAAACACTGAAAAGAAAGATCTTAGCGCAGACCTAGCACTCTTGACTGAGCTGGCACAGCAAAGGAGGAAAAAAAAGCTTAAAGGGGTGAAAGATGCTCCTGTCCCAGCCTCTGCTAGCTGACCCAGAGCTGGGATCATGCAGTTCGCTGGCTGCACGCAGCCCTGAGAGCTCCCAGGAAGTCAGCTAATGGACTGTCTTTCTCATCCTTTTGGAGTCTCTGACCTTTAGGCTCCGTACCCCTGAGCCACACATTTTTATTTTCTAGGCTCCATCGATTTAAAAGCAAAACAGCTCATCTGCTTCCAGAAAACAAAGGCACACAGGTCGGGTACACACCACAGCACCAAGCATGAAGGACTTCAAAGTGTTACAACCAGGTCAACAGGTCAACAGGCCAACTGACTAGCTAAGAAAACCGGAGGAGATTCAGACATGACACAGTCAGGAAAGAGTATAAAGAGGGGCGGGTGAGAAGGGCACAGGGAGCTTGTCGGGAGGGAGCTGTCAGTGGTGTAACAGGAACAGCTCCTTAGGATTGTGGTCTACTGCAGTGGGACCCTTCCATGGCAGAAGGGGCAGCTGAGTGACAGGGCTTATCCCAGAGAAGCCATTTCTAGATAAAGTAACACCTGCTTCACAAACGTCATCTCTTCTTTCTCCCAGGGCCTCAGATTTCAGCGAAACCTCTTAACAGTACACACATGAAGAGAGCAAGCCCAGCAGTCACTATGCGAGCAGCTCAGCACCAGGGTCTCTCCACACTCCTGCATGCAGGGCCCAGGACTCTCCTCTCCCCGCTCACTGTTGCTGTCTTCCACTGTCAGTCTTCTTGCTAACTACCCTACCTTCCTGAAAGCCCAACGTGGCACATCTCTACACACAAAACTTGCCCAGTGTCCACAAAGTAAAATCTAAACAGAACTAAACAAGGCCCTCCACATACAGGCTCCTTGCGTCCTCCTCCAGGTCTAGTCACTGTCCCAAAGTATAAAGACAACTAATCCTGGTGGCCTCTCAAGGAAACTCTTTGCCCAGCAGCAAGCTGCCCAGTCGTTCTCCTGCCCTGCACCCCAGTCAGTCCTGCCCCAGTATTCCCTGTTTCTATGCCTGGCTATATATCGTGAACCCCACTCAACTACAAATATTAATTCTGAGTTTTATATTCTTTTTTCTTTTTTCTTTTTGGTTTTTCAAGACAGGGTTTCTCTGCATAGCCCTGGCTGTCCTAGAACTCACTCCATAGACCATGCTGGCCTCGAACTCAGAAATCCGCCTGTCTCTGCCTCCCAAGTCCTGGGATTAAAGGCGTGCGCCACCACCATCCAGCTGATTTTTATATTCTTGATGGTTAAAGTACATGGCGAGGCAGTAGGAAAGGACATTTGATAAATGCCAGTAACTCAGTGAATAGAGGCAAGTTCCACAGGCTCACCCTGCTGTGTGCTGAGCTCTCGGAGAACCAGCACACAAACAAACAGCAGACAAAGAAACAAGAGAAGGAACCGAGAGCCAGAGTCTAAACAGCCTATCAATTTTAAGTGTTGAGGAGTCATGTATGTTTACAATATAATTTTCTGGGTTTGTTTTGTTAGACAAAATTAGCTTGTGTCCCCAGCACCACAGTGGTCTGCGGCAGGAGTGGAGCTACAGAGAATTAAAAGAAAACTGGTTGGTGATGCTAGTTTTGCAATGAATCATTCACAAGTGAGTAGCTGAGAACGGGCTGCACTGTGTACTCTTGGCTCTGTGAAATCCTTTTAAACAAATACCCACCATTTCCCCAAAACAAATAGGGCAATTATGGGAAAGCCTTGTTAGTGTTCGGCAGCATCCACTGCCCTGGAACCACCTCCATCTAAGTAATGCCCGGTCGCTGTGCACTGCAGGGCAAGGCTTCCTAATGCACCCACCTCAGCTCCACATAATGGCATCGAGTTAATGGAGATGGGCTCTGCTTCCAAGAGGTTCGACTCCTGAGGAGGGATCTTAAAGGTGAGGTGCACAGCGCCGGAGAAAGTAGATTTAATTTGTTTAACATCATAAAAAGGGACATTTCTACATGGACAGCAAGGACATGAATATCATGTGTGTATGGCAGAATTATAAACGCATTTTTGGCGAAATTCAATAAAGCTGATTCTACTGCATAAGGTCAGCAATTTACTATAAAAAAATGATATGATTGCAACTTTTAATATAACCCGTGTATTTGCTGCAAGATGCGCTAGAAGACTAATGTAACCGCCCGACCTCTCCACAGGGGCGGAGAGTGCCCGTTTACCCTTCAGTGTCCTGATGAAAGCAAGCACACAGAATAGCAGAGTCAACAGCCTTACGTACCGCCAGCCACTCTTCAAGTCCAAGATGGCCTCACTGCCTCTCCTCAAACTGAGAACGAAGCCCTACGCTAGAGCCTTCACGGAAAGGCAGGAAAAACCTCCACAACTCAACAGAACCATTCATTCCACCCTTATCAGGACCCTAAGTATTGCCACTAGAAAAGGCACGAGTGAAACACACCTCTACAGCTTTTCCAGAATCTGTACCTAATAGTGTGAGTCTTCCAGGAAATAGCCCAGTCCACGTGAGTTTACAAGGCACTTGGACACCTATGGCTGGGTGTGTGGCATGTGCTGCATGCTAGTAGGAACTCATTCCATAGACCAGGCTGGCCTCGAACTCAGAAAGCCGCCTGCCTCTGCCTCCCAAGGGCTGGGATTAAAGGTGTGCACTACCACTGCCAGGCTATGAAGATGCTTTTTGAGAAAATGGCTATCATGAGGACTAAACACATGATGTGTGAGGCATCTTTAAGCTCCAACAGAGAACACACAGCTGGGGCTATGGCAGCGCCTGTGCTACCCAGCCTAGACCACTGCCTACGGCCCCACTGCCACTCTAGCCCCATGTCCTCAGAACAGCACTTGGCAAGACTGGGACACTGGGAGTACTTGGTGGCCTGAGCAGGGCTGACCTGACATCAAACACAACCGGACTCCATGTCAGGCCGAGGCGCTCCCAGGCACTGCTACAGTCTCTCTCAAGCTCCTTTCCTGCGTTGGAGTCTGAGTCCACTGAGCTCCCTGCCCAGCAGCTGCCACATTCTGACCTCAGTGCCTTCCCAGAGTAGCACCTCCACTTTCATTAGTATTGCTGGATGAGCCCATCTCCACCCCATCTGTCTGCTCTGCTCACCAGGGCAAGCACAAAGCACAGTGCCTGTGAAGTACACCCTCAGTCAAAAGGTAGATGGACGGATAGACAAATGGACAGTAGGAATCATGTAACACCAAGCAGAAAAATCTTCCAAGGAATGCCACCATTCTGTCATTTTACCATTTGGTTTCCTCTTTGTAGGGCTGTCTAAGGAAGAGTCTTTGATTAGGAAAAAAACCTAAGTAAATATCAAAAATCATGGAGCTCCATATTTGTTCTCTTTCAATTACATTCTCTGCAAATCATATCCATTTGTAAGTAAACCGACTCCCTAACCGCCTCTTCTTCAAACTCAACCTGTGTTCTTTCGGCCAAGCCCCCAGAGTTTGCAATTAGAATAGTATAATTCACAGTTCCCTCTGTGACTCCAGGGCTGGGAAGATGTTGTCTTTGTCCTTCAGTCATGCACTGACAGTGGGTGGGAAGAGATTTTTCTTGTCAAGTCAAGAGCAGTGCTACAGCTTGAAACCAAAACCAGTAAAAGGGTCCATTCCTGCACACCTGCAGTTCACTGAAAGGACAACATTTATGTGGGTGTAATATTTTATTTATCATAGAGGATCAAGATGGTCAGTTCTTTCCCTGAAATAGCATTGTATGATAAACTTCAACTTTATGAATGAAAGCCTTTGTAATCATTTAACAAACTCAAAACTGCACAAAATTTAAAGACTACCATCTTACTAAAGACAATCAACTCAACAATCTAATTACAGAAAGATTACTTTGAAAAGGCTTTAGAACTAAACATAGTAACCAACTGCAGACACAGAGCCTTCTCAAGTCTGCTGAGAGGCAAGCTCTGAAAAGAGAGGCTCCTGTCAGGGTGATTGAAGTCAAATGTACTCTAAAGCTGGATGCTTAAGAGTTGAGAGGGGGCTTTACAAGGGCTGTCCAACACACTGGTAATCTACACATAAGTGCGTGTGGCCCATCCCCTTCTCATTGAGAGCGCTGCTTTGACCTCAGAAATGTAAAGGAAATAACGCTGTGGTACCATAGAGTTGCAATCCCAGCTACTTGGTGCTGATTCAAAAGGATCACAATTGTGTTCAAGGCCAGCTTTGCTACCTACTGAGTCTAGAGTCAGTCCAGGCAACTTAGTGACAAAGTAAAATTTAAAGGGGTCAACAGTAGAGCACATACTTCGCGTATACAAGGCCCAAGTTCAATCTCCAGTGCTTCAAATAATAGTTGTAGTAGAAATAGTAGTAGTAGTAGTAATAATAAACAAATAAAAAAGGACAACAGTAAATCTGGTGAATAAGAGAACCTAGCAAGCTAAGAGTTACAAACCTAAACTGAAGGTCTTCCGCTTTCATGGGCATGGACACTAGAGCCCAGCAAACACACTGACTTTATAAAGCATAGGTCCAAACTGTTGATCACAAGAAGGACTCGTAAATAATAATTTCTGAAGTAATATATAATTGCAGTCCAATCAATGCGCTTTTCAACAGACATTGCTTTATGGTATGTAGACCTTAGGTTTCAAAATCCTCGCCTTCCATGCCTTGTAACGTCCCAGCAAACCCCATCTGCTGTGGGGCTTGTCTCTGCTGCCTTAGGACTACCTTCTGTGAGAGAGGCCAGATAAGTGTAACAAGCTTTCTTAAAATCATCTCCAAAATCCAATCGCAGTGACATCAATTTGTATCCCTCCAATGAGCTGGAGATTCATCCTATACTTTTCATTCATTATGGAAGTCCCAGCTCCTCTGGTTAAAAAGGTCCCCTTCCTTCATGCATGCATGCCACTGGCTCTGTGCTGAAAACATGACGCCCCCTTCACCTCGGAGGCTGTACCTAAATGGCTTCAAAACTCCCAAGCTAAGGCTTCCCAGAGCAAGGGTCTGTGGGTAAACAAGGCCTTTCCTATGTGTGAGTCTTTTTTCTCACATGGATTTCCCTGATACAACTCAGGCCTGGCTTTTCCGGCTGTGTCTTTATATCAGACACTGGAATGCTTGAAGCCATGTTGTCCAGACTCCTGAGGCAGCTGGACAAAATAAGTGTGAGCATGAGAATGGATTCCCTCAGGAGACACCCCACAGGCACTTTGGGAAGTGTAACTGAGGCAGACAATCGGTAATCTGTCCTTACTTCTGCCGCCTCCCCTTCACTGTTGTGAATCTGCATATGGGTGTGTGTGCGTCTGTATATGGGTGTGTGTACATCTGTATATGGGTGTGTGCATCTGTATATAGGTATGTGTGTGCATCTATATATAGGTGTGTGCATCTGTATATAGGTGTGTGTGCATCTGTAAATGGGTGTGTGTGCATCTGTATATGGGTGTGTGTGTATGCATCTGTATATGGGTGTGTGTGTGCATCTGTATATAGGTGTGTGTGCATCTGTATATGGGTGTGTGTATGCATCTGTATATGGATGTATGTATGCATCTGTATATGGGTGTATGTGTGCATCTGTATGTGGGTGTGTGAGCATTTGCATACGGGTGTGTGGGCATACAGGGAGGCGAGGAGTTAATATCCACTTCTTTGGTTGTTTCTCCCTTTTTTTTTCCCCCTTGAGACAGGTCTCTCACTGAACCTTAGGCATACCATTTCAGCTAGATCGCCTTGCCAGTGAGCCCCTGGGATCTGTCTGTCTGGCCTCCTACCTCCAGCTGGGGTTAGAGATGAGAGCCTCCACACCTAGCCATGTACATACAGGGATCTGCCCAGCACACACCTGGTCCACTGGTCCATGCCCCAGGTCCTCTTTGCTGCTTTGATTGTTATAAACAAAGTAAGGAAGCTATCAGAAGCACCAAGATTCAGATGAACAGAACAGCTCTCCCCTAATCACACCAGCTGGGAGGCTGAGGAAAGAGGACTACAGCTGCAGGCCAAGCTGGGCTACATGGCAGTTCAAGCCCAGCATGGATGATACAGTGAGTCTCTGTCCCAAAGACAAAAGTAAAATGCCACCAAGTTTCTCACTGGAGTACCAGCCTCATGGGGGTCACTTTTTTTTGTTGTTTGTTTGTTTTTCAAAACAAGGTTCCTCTGTGCTCTGTATAGCCCTGGCTGTCCTGGAACTAGCTTTGTAGTACAAGCTGACCTCAAATACAGAGAACCACCTGCTTCTGCCTCACAAGTGCTGGAATTAAAGGTGTGTGCCACCACTGCCCAACTCATAGTGTAAGTTAAGCTCACACTCCAAGGTTTCTGCGACTGATTTTATGGGTGTCAGAAAACACTTGAGGTGGTATTAGCAGTAACTTCCTGGCCCCTAGGTTATAGACTGGACAGTGTGCTCACATAATCAACAGCTCCAGAGGCAGCTTCTAACCTATTGCCTGATCCAGACAGACAGCAGTAAAGATGTCTCTGCTAAGTTAACTCTTCAAGGTTCCGGACATACCTTGCTCCTGAGGCCTAGCTTAAGTCAGCTTCTTCAGTTCACTTCCTTCCTTCCTTTCCTTTCCTTCCTTCCTTCCTTCCTTCCTTCCTTCCTTCCTTCCTTTGTGTGTATAAGTGTGTGTTACATAATTATGTGTGATGTATGTATGGTGCATAGATGGGAATATGCAGGTGTGCCTATACACACACATGAGGAGGTCAGAGCAGGACTGTGTCCCCTCTACTGGCCTCCACCTTATGGCCTTGGGCAGGATCTCTCATTGTTTTGGCCTGGCTGGCTGAGCCAGAAAGCTCTCAGGACCCTCCTGTTTCCGCCCCTAGTGCTGAGGTTACAGGCCCTTGCAGTCAGCCTAAGTCTTTATGTGGATCTAGAATGGGAACACATGTTGCTCCTCCTGTCTGTAGAGCAAATGTTCTTACCCACTATGCTACTGTACACACCCTCCCCAGAAAAAAATATACAAGGTCTAGCTGGATATGGTGGTACACACCTCTAATCCCAGCACTGTAGAGGCAGAACAGGTGGATTCCTGAGTTCAAGGCCAATCTGGTTTATAGAGAGAGTTCCAGAGGAGCCAGGACTATACAGAGAACCCCTATCACAAAATACAAAAATAGACAAACAAAAAAAAGACAAGGTCTCATGTAGCCCTGGCTGGCTCAGGTTCACAATGTCACTAAGGATGACCTGAGTCTCCTGATCCTTCGGCCTCCCAACTCCCCAGTGCTGGGGTTACAGGTGTGAGCCACAGGCCAAACCTGCAGCTTTGTGCATGGTAGGCAAAGGCCCTACCAGCTGAGCCACATCCCCAAATTGTTCAATAATGTGTGAGTTCTACCTACCTGTATATAAAAGTCCTAGAAGTACCTACTGCATGAAGAGTTACAGTGCCATCAAGTTCATCATTTCAACACTAATACAATGAGCTCAACACACTCTTGTCTGTGAGGAATCTAGCCTGTGTATGCTGCTGTATATATACATAGGTGTGTGTGTTGTGTGTGTGTGTATACACCATATGTATACATATATGTATACACACATATTCAAGTTTAATTTATAAAGTAGGCATAGTAAGAGATTAACAGTTAGCAATAAAGTAGAACAATTATGGCAATATACAGCGATAAACCGCACATAACCACGGTCCCCGCTTACCTCCCCACCCTGTATATCTTACCATGCTCATCCTCCTGCAAAGTCAACAGGAAGAGAACTATGTTGAGGATGCAAGCCTGATGCTGCTGCACCAGAGGTTTCCTGAGAGGATCAGCTGTACACAAGCATTGTCACACTAGGTGGCTGGCAGATGGTAGGATACAGAGTGGAGCCAATGGATGGTGGTGACTCATGTCCCAGTGGGGACAGAACAACTGAGAGTTCCACATCCTTTACTACGTATTTTAAAATTTATCAATTATTATTTCTGGAAATTTCCCTTTTAATATTTTCAGATTAAGATGGACTGAGAATAACCAAACCACAGAGAACCAAGCTGTGGTGAGTGAGGGACTCCTACAGCCCAGGAAGGGAGGGAGGGAGGGAGGGCTCCTACCAGCCCAGGGAGGGAGGGAGGGAGGGCTCCTACCAGCCCAGGGAGGGAAGGAGGGCTCCTACCAGCCCAGGGAGAAGACATCTTCTGGGGGCAGTGGGAAGGAACTACCTGAGAACAAAGCATATTGGCCCATGTGTGTGAAAATGTTACCACGAAACCCATTACTGGGTATGCTCTCTTTAAAGAAAACACACTCCATGAGAAAAGGAATGCATTTTCTAAAGGATATACACTATTGACCACTATTGCCATTGATGAATGTGTTTTCTAAAGGATATGTATTATTGATCATTATTGCCATTGGTTTAGCCTTCATTTTCATAGTAGGATTTTTTGTTCTATTTTTTCATTTAATTTTGGCAAGAATCTTCTGTGCAGATACTATCATTAACCTCATTTTACAGACACAGAAACTGAAGAACAGTGGCTATGTATTTCAAGCAATGCTATGTAGCCAGTGAGGCTGCATGTGAACCCAGGCAGGCTATTCACTATGGCAGCAGTTCTTAACCTTCCTAAAGCTGGGACCCTTTAATACAGTGGCTCGTGTCGTAGTGACCCTCAACCACAAATTATTTTCATTGCTACCTCATAAGTGTAATTTTGCCACTGTTATGGATCATAATTTAAATACCTAATAAGCTACCCCCAAAGGTGTCTAGACCCAAAGGTTGAGAGCTGCTGCGACTATGGCCTCCAAACCTTAAGTTTTCCAAACATGACCTATTGCTCAGTCCTAAGGCTGCCTCCGCGTGGTTCTGCTAGTGGGTAATTTATACCTGCATTTTCCCTATCTCTGTGACCACAATGCTGATATGCAACTAGTGAGAATGTAAATGATAGAACCACCTTCAAACAACAGTTGGGAAGTTTCTTAAAAAGAGAAGCCCAGGGTGCCCAAGAGGTGGCTCAACAGGAAAAGGTACTTGCCACTAAGGCTGACATGACCTGAGTTCAATCCCCAGGACCTACTAGGTGGAAGAGAACTGACTCCAGAGAGTTTTCCTCTGACTGTAACATGCACAGATCATATGCACGCACGCACGCACGCACGCACGCACGCACGCACGCGCACACACACGCACGCACACCACTTAAATGTAATCTTTGAAATTGAGGGGACAAGTCTAAAGTGGTGGGAGTACACATCTGCAATGGCAGTGCTCCCACAGTGCGAGCAATGGGAGAACCAGGGCAGACCCTGGAAACCTGAGTGCCAGCCAGTCTGGCACGTGCAGTGGTGACCCCGTAGCTGTGGATTCCTCTTTTCCCACCCTTTATCCCCCAGTTTCACCCCCTATTGCTAGAAAGGAGCAAAGGAAAGATAGAGGAAAGAGTGAGTGAAAGAGGGAGAGGGAAAGAGAAAGAGAGGGAGAGGGGGAGAGAGAGAGAGAGAGAGAGAGAGAGAG
>JADRCC010165740.1:0-14720 GCA_019843855.1 Hylomyscus alleni
TATATATATATATATTTGTGGGAAAATAATGGCTCATAGTAATTACTAAGAAAAAAGTAAGTTAAAATATTATTACCATTCATGATTTTTAAATAATATTTTCAATATCCTAATTTTCACCCGAACAATTCATTTGAGCTCATTTTCTTCAATTTTTAAATTTTTTTTTATTTTAGGAAATTACTTCAAAATGTAAGTTTTACAAGGTAAGAGATTTTGTTCAAATTTTGCTAAATTAGAGCAGAACTTAAAAACATGCTTAATATATCTTAGATACCTAGGAAGTACTTGGAATGAGTCTACTCAATTTTAGTGTGTTATAATTAAAAGTCAGAATATAATTAGATCAACATTCTCTCTTTTTATATATACTCTGTTCAAATACTTGTTTATTCTTTATAATCACTGTGTTAACAGATTCATACTATTAGTCAGATAAATTAGATAGCTTTACTGAGATAGAAAATAAATATTACAGGTCAAGATAGAGGTGTCATTTTAATTTTCTAAATAAACACTAGCAAAACAGTTTGGTTAGTAACATCCTCTGAATGCAGAGAACCAGATCACCATAGATGAGAAAGATGACACAAAAATAATATTGACCAGTAAAAATGCAACTGTTCTATGTTTTTGTTTTGTTTTAACTCCTTGGCTTTTGCAAAAGGAACCATTGTGCACTTATATGCCATTTATGTTAATATCCAATAAGATTGTTTTTTATCCTCTTGTCATTTATATAGAGATTCTTTCCACTTTATCTCTACTGCTAGTACAATATTACTTGCCACTTAGCTAACAGTCAGTTAGTGAGAAGGAAAATAAAACTTTAGTAATTTGGATTCATAAATATTAGTTATTATCCACGTACCTGTTTTTCTCTTATTTTGTTTACTGCAGTTATATCTTTAGATGTTTTGCTTATTGGAAAAAGAACCAGCTATGATTGGCTAATTTTCCCCCTAGCATATTAAAACTCACCTGTTTGACAAGAACCGTACTGCCATCACAGTGAGGGATGCACTATAAGATGCTACAGTTTTTCATTCTAAATAATCAGAGCAATCATTTTGTGAAGAAAAGAACGTTGGGACAGCTGTCACAGTGAAGGATCTGTTCTCCTGGGGTAAAGAAGGAAATCCTATGAATCTCATCATGTAATCATTCATTGTGACAGACTGAAGTAAGCCTTCAAAATAGGGTGAAATGTAGTGATCCTATTGTGGTAAGTAAATACCCATAAAACTTCTAAATACAGTGTTTGCTCTAAATGCTCTCAGCAGAAACTGGTGGACATTCTGAAGAAGAAAAGAAAAAAAATCTGCCAAAATGTCCAGTAGAACTGAAGCTATTTGAAAGCCCATTTCTTTACAGAGGACTTATGCAGATATGATGACAGAATTCAGTATTACTAACTCTGACCCTACTTCCACATAAACAGGATCCAGAAGAAAATGTAGCACTTGAGATGGTTCATATCAAAAGAAAATTTTTCTTTGGCAGTTGACAAGGAGTGAGCATATCAAAATTATGAGGATGAATCAAAGGAATGTCATAATTTTCAATGGCTAGTAAAATTATGGGCAGGCTGTTGGTATATTCCACCTCTCAAAGCCATCTTGAAGAAACAACCTTTCTGTGCTTCTCACTATTGCAAGGATGATTTTTCTCTAAAGTAGTAATTTTACTGCTGGATGCATTACAGAATATCCAAGGACAAAGCAAGGACCTGTAACTTCCCTGCCTATGAAAGAGTGTATAAAGAATTGGTAACAGGCTGAGCAAGGCTGATAGTTACCTGGTTTAACTTCTCTACTATGAGGAAGAGCTGGACTCCAGAGTTATGACCAAGCTCCTTCTGCTGCCAGCAACCTCTCCACATTGAAGAAGTTTGCTCTGTCTGGCATCTAAAGGAAGCTCTTAGAGGATAAGAAATATGTAGAGTCAGCAGTTGAGCTTCTCAGTTAAACCAAGCAGCTATGGATACCTAGCACTCACAAAGCCAACCCTAAAACTTGGCCACAATGAAGTGTTTTGACTAAATTGTGATTCAATTTATTGGGAGGCTAACAAGTATTCATATAGACATGACTGACAAGGAATTGCTTGGGATGCTCTTTGGTTGTAGGTTTAATTACAAACTTAAAATCATGATCACTTCCTAGAATATTTTCTTGATTTTCAATAAAACAGGGAAGGCTTCTCATAATAATTTTTAAAAAGACAATGAAAGATGGCATTGTGGCCTCCTCTTTATAGATCCAGATTACTTGGTTTGGAGTAATGTCAGGGTATCAGTTTCTGTGCAGGGCAGATTTTGGTAAAGATGTATAGCATGGAGTGTAGATCTGTAGCTTACTTCCAAGTATCTTTAACTTTTTTATTCTAACATAAAAAGAGACAGTTAAGTTTGTGAGGTAATATTCTATTTTCACTGATTACACATTCTGGGGTTGGCTATAAATTATGACAAAGTAAATATGTAAAAGAAATTAGTACGTAGTATTAAATAAAGGTTAGTTCATGCAGACTTATTTCATGCTGCCTCCATATCCAGGAATAAGAGTTGTTCTCATATAAAGAAGGGGTAAGTTTGATAGAGGAAGTTTATTCTTTGTGACTAGAGGATAATAAACAGGTTGAAAGATTTTTTTGATGGTACCTTTTCAAATTCTTTTACATAATCTTTTATTTTTTTTAACACGGAAAGACATTTATTACCAGGCTAAAAATTATGAGGCAATGAGTGGAGTGTGGAGAGCCCAGTAGTCACGTTTTGGGCATCTGCCCTTTCTCTCTGTCTTCCTGGGCTTGTATTCGGAGTTCCTCATCTTGGTGTTCCTTTGCACAGACAACCTTTGACTGCAGGTAGAAAGAACCACTCACAGACTTATCCTTCGCCTTAAATAGGTATGAATAATTCTTCCGGACCTCCTCAGGGCTTATGTTGAAGATACTGAGAATCTGTTGGGCTTCCTGGAAATCGAGGCTAGAGAGCTTGGCTGCAGCTACAGACTGGTGCCCAGCATGACCTAGAGCATTAGAGCATTAGTGGCTGCCTGGCTTGCTCAAACTCCTGCCTCAGGGTCCTGGCAAAGGCTGTACTTACCACCTGCACACCCATCACAGTGATCTGGTCCAGGTACTTGGCCATGGCAGCCACTCTACCTTAGGGGGACAGGTGCTGCTTTCCAACCCAGTGGGACTGAACAAGGGTTGCTGGTGGGTCAGAAGTCAAGGGAGAATGGAGCCTTTTACATAATCTTTTTTTTTTTTATTTTAAATCAGGCCTTTATTTGCTTTGGGGAAAGTTACATTAGGTGGGGGCAAGACAAACAGCAAAACGTTACATTACAACAAAACAGGAGGGAGAAGGAATAGCCTTTACGCTGAGTGAATGTTAATTGTTACTGAGTTCTGAGCCTATAGACAAACCCATGCCAATATTATAAAGAGATCTGAGACCCCAGAGCTAAAAACCCCAAGGCAGGATTATCCCAAAGCAAAATGCTTCTAAGCCAGAGAATGTCTTCTAAGCAAGTGAGTGGCAATACTGCTTCCCAAAGGCAAAAACTGCCTCGCAAGTAAGAAACCCCAAAAGTATCCCAAGGCACGGATGCCTCCAGGCAAAAGTGCCTCCTGAGCACTTTTAATCTTTAGACAATGTGACATATATTTGTCATATTCTGAGCTCATCGCTTTATTACATATATTATATAATGCTGCATATTATAACTTATATGTATATTATATAGCTCAATGTGACAGATGTATATCTGTTCCAGTCACTGTGTGGATATAATGTAATCATAAAGAATACTATACATATTCTATAAATGCCACAGCATGAAGTAGGCATGATTGTGTTCTGTATGTTTTAGAAAGGAAACATACTAAGGGAAATTATTACACATATAACATTCCAAGGGTATACATCTAAAGCATAAAGTATTTGTGTGTCAGAATTCTTTTGAATTTCAGTCAGTTTGAGGTTGTCTATATATTGTGATTAAAGAAACAGCAACAGAAATTTCTATAGGAGGAGCAGTAGACCTTTTACTCTGATCTATGTACTCAGTTCACAACACTTTAAGTATTGAAAATTTGATTATTACTTATAACACATCATAGAATTAAAACAAAACAAAATTTATAGCAAAAGAAATAATTCATTTATAATTTAAAAAATAAACATCAAAGTTAATCTATTATAAATAAAACAGAAAACAAAATTCATTGCTGATCCTCAGAATTCCAGACATAAAATGAGCAACATAGGACAGGCAACATTTTTTTCTTGGTACTAAAATAGTTTATTTCTCTTTGTTATTTTTAATCAAGAAGGAAACAGTGTCATCAAAGCAAATAGTAGGTGTATGGTACATTGTGTAGTATGGACAATGTGTGTACGGAACAATCTTGTAAATCACTGGAGAACATGGATTTAATGAATGTGTGGGAATCAGATATGGTTGAGATATTCCAGGCAGACAGTTTTTCACTGGAGTTTGTGAACTGAAGCCTATGCTATTTGTGACTGTATAGATGAATAAGTGGACTGTGATACATTCAAGCATTCTGCACAAACACTATTTTTTTTTCTCCGTCCCATGGAGCCTTTGAAGGTTAGCAAACAGCACAGATTGTTAGGCTATATTGCTAGCACATATTCAAACAATCTTTAATACAACAAACAAAATGTACCATCAAGCATCTGTCTTCCACTTCCTGTAAATTCTCTTTGGCCTTTCCCGTTGATTTTCCACTCTCATGTTATATAAAAAGAACAGCATAATACCTATGTAGTCAGAATATCTCTAACATTTTAATAGCATGAATTAGGTAGCTTTATACAACTTTTATATTTCTATCTATTTATTTTCTTGCCAAATAATAGAAATAGAGTAAGTAGTTAGAAAAAATATCTGAGTGTGTCATTATCCTCTCCCTCTGTATCAGCTCCAAATGGATGCTGAACTTTTCTTGGGTCATTCTGAATCTTTTCTGGTCCTTTCAGCTTCGCCTATGTACTTCAAACCGAGAAGGATGGCTGTAATCCCCAAGCAATCTTTGTGCCCACTTATTCTGAATGTGACTTTAAGTCTCATTTGGTATGAGCTGCAAGAGAGAAGTGATCTAATGCTTTCAGTGTACAACTGCTCCCCCAAATTAAGAAAATATAGGATTAAAGAGTTAATTACTGAATGAAAACAGAGTTTCATTATATCAAATATGCAAATGTGTTGGATTTGACTAAAGATCCTAATATGGAGATTCAGGAGAAAAAAATGTTCATTTTACCCTTTATCATAAGTCATCTCTGGGATGGGTAATCCTGCTGCAATCCAAGAACTAATGGAATAGTGTGTGTGTGTCTGTGTGTGTATGTGTGTGTGTACGCGTGTGTGTGTATGTGTGTGAGTGTGCGTGTGTGTGTGTGTGTGTGTGTGTGTGTGTGTGTGTGTGTGATGGTACTTATAAGAGGAGATAGGGAATGGAAAAGAAGAATAAATTGCTTTCATTGTAGAAATTGTGAGGCCAATGTTTTTTTATAGGAGAAAAAGCCAAAGACTAGGCTATATCATTTATGAATTATGTAACTGAAAATATAAGCAACTTCTCTAATATGTTATCAGATTTCAAGAAAAAAATGATGTAAAGGTCAGTTTGTCTAGAAATGTCTTCAATGGATGCTCAGACAACATTTAAAAAGATGGAATAATCCCTATCACAAAGCTTGAGGAATCTATTTTTATTTGTTAACAATTATTTGTTTTGTTTAAATCTATTTATTTATTTATTTACTTTAAATGGATATTTTCTTTATTTACATTTCAAATGTTATCCTTTTTCCCAGTTTCCTTCCCTCCCTGAAACACCCTATCACATCCTCCCTCCCCCTGCTTCTATGAGGTTGTTCTCAGGAGCCAGTCATATCAGGCTCCTTTCAGCATGCACTTCTTGGCATCCACAATAGTGTCTGGGTTTGGTAACTATGTATGGGGTGAATCCCCAGGTTTTGTTTAATTCTTGATAAACTATGAATAGGAATAAAATAAAATGAGTCCATGAAAAAAACATGGAAAAACAGCTAACCAGAGAATGACTAGCATTGAAAAAATCAGGATGATCTGTCATTGCTGCTGATGCAGTCATGTTAGTAGTAAGTGACTGAGTGGAATAGAGAAAAATAATCTGTCACGTCATTAAGTGTCTAGATGCCATCTGATTGTTGAAACATGTGCTTTAGTGTTGAGACACTAAGAATGAGGCAGAGACTCCAATAAAAGGAAGATACCTCAAAGAATAAAGATGAGAACAGATTTGTCACAAAAGTTAAAAGAGGTAAGATAACCAAAATTTGATGATAATGTGACAAATGAGTCTACTAAGAAATATCATTAAGTGTGTGATGATATGAGCTGGAGAGATGGCTCAGCCTTAAAAGGCTAGGCTCAAAATCACAATAGAAGTATGTAATGACAGAAGAGGTAATATCTTAGTTGATTAAATTCTGACCTCAACTTTAAGTAAAAGTAAAAAGTGTTATGATTTTACTATGACTGGTTAATCTTCCAAACTTGAAAGTTTGGAGTTGGGCTTGAAAACATAACAAGCTACACCTTGTGTCTTGGGGCAGGTAAGGGCAGGTTGAAGCCATTCTGCTGTTCATGTGTGGAGAAAAAAAAAGACATAGTTATTATTGATAAATTGATTAAATCTTCTCATATGTATTTATTTGTATTCCACTAATTGCCCCCATCTTGGTCCCTCCTCCCAGCATTGCTCATCCCATTCCTCCTCCCCCTTGCCTCAGAGAGGGTGTTTTTCCCCGCCCCTGGGCATCAAACTTCCCCCTTCCCTGGAGCCTCAAGTCTTTCGAGGATTAAGCTCATCTTCTCCCCTCTGAAGCCTGAGTAGGCAGAATTTTTGTGCCAGAATCCTCAGATGACCTGGGTTGATGGCTTAATCTCGGGGAGGTCCCTGGGGTCAGGGTAAGTTGGGACTGTTGGTCTTCCTATGTGGTTGCTCTCCTCTTCAGATTCTTCAATTCTTCTCCTAATTCAACCACAGGGATTCCTGACTTCAGTTCAGTGGTTGGGTTGGGCATAAGTATCTACTTCTGTCTCAGTCAGCTGCTAGTAGGGCCTCTCAGAGGACAGCCATACCAGACTCTAGTTTGTAGGTACAAGATAGCATCTGTAATAGTGGCAGGCCTTGGTGCCCTCCCTTGAGATAGATTCCAAGTTGAGCTGGTCATTGGACCACCTTTCATATTTTACAGTTGGTCAGTACACTCTCATTATATTATCATTCAAATCAGAATCAAAATGAATTAAGCATTTTATGGTGTGATACTATATAAGATAATGTATAAAATATTTATGAATGAAATATTTTTATTATTCTGACAAATGCTTTGCCATTAGGTGCTATAATATTAATTTTGCTTTGAAGTCTCTTTGGCCTTTTAAGGTTAACATTGTCAATAGCTGAAAGATAGAAAAAATTCTACATATTCTATGTCTTCCAAGCTTTAAAGAGAATGATCTAAGTTTTCCTTTATGGCTGGAGACACATTCTAATAAACTCTGAGTTACTTTGCTCCAGTAGGTCTCTAGGAGGTCTCTCTGAGTTATCAGCACAAGGAAGACTTGTGAACTTGTTAAAGACATATTCTCTTCTCCATACCTCCTGAATCAGGGAGCTGAGGAGGAAGACCAAGACGTCTGTAACTGAACCAGTCATCTGTTCTGACGTAATCAAAATTTTGAGAAAGGATGAATTCCTACTGCATCCTTGTGGAATGAATAGACCACATTGATAGCTGGAAATTTCTTTTTGTGTGTATGAGCCGGATGTGCATATATTGCACATGATAGTAACAGCACATTTCCACTTGTAATATTAAATCTTAACTTTTAGTAAATTTCTGTGAAAAAATTATTTGGAAAATGCCCCTCGGTTTTTAGAGATCCAGTAAGAATCCTATATCTCAAAAAATGTATCCAACCAGGGGTCAGGTCTTAAAGAGACACAAGTCGACTACATCTTTTGCAACTCTGACATGCTTTTCTCATTCTTTGACCTCTATTTTCAAGCTATTTTCTCTTTCAAGGCTCCAATGGCTTAGATCTGTTGCTAAGTTGCTTTCTGCTTCCAGTAAAGGTGTATTCAAGGCTGCAGTTTATTTCAGCGACAAGACTTAGGAAATCTTTGCAAAGAAAGGTCATGGCATCATTACTGCTTATCAGATATTGGTGAGCTGATAAGAAAGTTTAGGCACTAACGTGATAAGCACTGATATTACTGGCAAACACTCTTCAGCAGATAGCTATGGACAAATTTATTCTGTGAAATAACTTCACTGAAATAATGTTTGAAAGGTTCTGACCTGAATGACCAATTTTTTTTTAAAGCAAAGCTGTTCCTGGAAAATGGCAAACAAATAATGTAAGTTTAATGAATGAATTTATGAGCGGATTCAAGAGCCAGTCTGATTACATTCTGAGGGGAAAAGGCTTACATATACTATCACCTTATAGAGAGTAAGTTGCTATGGAGAAATATTCAATATTTTGGATAGAGAGCAAATTTAATCAATTATTGTTAAAAGTAATTTTGATAATCTGTAATAAATTTTATTTTTTGTTGATAATAACCAAGAAGAATACAGTTTTAGCAACTATTATATTTATTTATAGATGTAGGTTTTGAGAACTATATTGATTTTAAGAACTTTATATCCTATAGTCTGGACTATCTATTCATTTTTTTCTCAATTTAATTTATTTTTATTAATCATTTTATTCCTTTACATTTCAAATGATATCCCCCTTCCTGATATCCCTCAACAGAACCCCCATCCCAACTCTTATGTCCCCCCTCCCCTTTGCCTCTATGAGGGTATTTCTCCATGTATTCAATCACTCCTGCCTCACCTTTTTAACAGCCCCCTATACTGGGTCATCAAGCCTCACAGGACCAAGGGCCTCCCACTGATGTCAGATAAGGCCATCCTCTGCTACAAATGTGTCTTGAGCCATAGATTCCCTCCACATATACTCTTTGGTTGATGGTTTAGACCCTGTACCTCTGAGTAGTCCAGTTAGGTGATATCATTCTTCCCATGGGGTTTCAATCCTCTTTAGCTCCTTCAGTCCTTCCCCTAGGTCTTCCATTGGGGTCCCTGGGCTCAGTCCAATGGTTGGGTGTGAGTATCTCCATCTGTATTGGTCAAATGCTGGTGGAATTTCTTAAGGAACAACAATACCAGGCTCCTGTCAGCAAGCACTTCCTGGCATCAGCCATAGTCTTTGTGTTTGGTGTCTGCAGGATCTCTAGGTGGGGCAGCCTTTGATGGCCTTTTCTTCAGTCTTTGTACCATTTTTTTTATCCCTGTCTTTCTTTTGGAAAGGAACATTTTTGGGTTAAAAATGTTGAGATGTGTGGGTGACCCATCCCTCAACTGGGTGCCTTGCCTATCCACTGGAGATGGTCTCTACAGGTTCTACATCCCCTTTGTTGAGTATTTCAACTAAAGTAATATCCATTGGGTCCTAGGAGCCTCTCTCTTCCCTGGAACCTGGGAAATTCTAGTAGCTACACCCAGTTCCCCTTCCCCCAATGCTACACATTTCTATCAATTTCCTGACCCTCTGTACTTCTCTCCTGTCCCTTCTAATATCTGATCCTCCCTCCTTTCTCCCTCCAGCTCCCTTCCTCCCTCTACCTTCTGTGATTATTTTGTTTCCCCTTCTATGTAGGATTGAAGCATCTATATTTTGGTCTTCCTTTTTTTTATTTTATAAATTAATTTATTTTTTACACTCCATATGTCATTCCCACCACCCCCCATCTATCCTCCCACTACTCCATATCCCACACCTCCTCCTTAACCATGCTGTTTCCATGTGGATGCCCCTACCCCCCACCCCACCTGACCTCTAACTCCCTGGGGCCTCCATTCTCTTGAGCTTTAGGTGCATCATCTCTGAATAACTAGAGACCCATCAGTCCTCTGCTGTATATGTATTGGGGGCCTCATATCATCTGGTGTATGCTGCCTGGTTGGTGGTCCAGTGTTTGAGAGATCTCAGGGATCCAGATTAATTGAGACTGCTCGTCCTCCCACAGGATCGCTCTTCTTCTCAGCTTCTTTCTGCCTTCCAGAATTCAACAACATGGGTCAGCTACTTCTGTCCGTTGGTTGGGTGCAAATATCTACTTTTGACTCCTTCAGCTGTTTGTTGGATCTTTTAGAGGGCAGTCATGAGAGTTTCCTTTTTGTGGGTGCTCCATAGCCTCAGGAATAGTGTGAGGCCTTGGGATCTCCCTTTGAGCTGGATCCCACTTGGGGCTGTCACTGGATCTTCTTTTCCTCAGGCTTCTCTCCATTTCCATCCCTGTAATTCTTTCAGACTATAGAGCAATAGTGATAAAAACAATATTGTATTGGTACAGAGACAGATATGTTGATAAATGGAATAAAATTGAAGACCCAGAAATAAAATCACACACTTACAGTTATTTGATCATTGATAAAGATGCCAAAAATATACAATGGAAAAAGGAAAGCATCTTCAATAAATAGTGCTGGTCTAACTGGCTGTCTGTATGAAGAAGAATGAAAATAGACCCATATTTGTCATCTTGTACAAAGCTCAAGTCCAAGTGGATCAAGGACCCCAACATAAAACCAGATACACTGAATCTAATAGAAGAGAAAGTGGGGAAGAACCTTGAAATCATCGGCACAGTGGGAAATATTCTAAACAGAACTCCAATAACTCATGCTCTAAGATCTTCCTTCTTCTTAGGCTCCCATATGATTTGTGGGTTCTATCATGGGTACTTGAAAGCTGAACAACTCTCTACTCAATGATAACTTAGTCAGGGAAGAAATAAAGAAATTAAATACTTTTTAGAATTTAACATAAATGAAGGCAGGATATCCCCAAACTTATGGGACTAAATGAAAGCATTGTTAAGAGGATAACTGATAGCTCTGAGTGCCTCCATAAAGAAATTAGAGAGATCAAACACTAGCAGAACATCTGAAAGCTATAGAACAGAAAGAAGCAAATACACCCAAGAGAAAGAGATGGCAGGAAATAACCAAACTTGGGGTTGAAGTCAAATAACCAAACTTGGGGTAGAAACAAAGAGAACTATAGAAAGAATCAATGAATCTTGGAGCTGGTTCTTTGACATAATCAACAAGATAAATAAGCCCTTAGCTAAACTAACTAGAGGGCACACAGATAGTATCCAAATTAATGAAATCAGAAATGAAAGGGAGGCATAACAACAGAAACTGAGGAAATTCAAAAAAATCATCAGAGCCTATTACAAAAGCCTATACTCAACAAAACCAGAAAACCTAGATGAAATTCATAACCATTAAGGAAATAGAAGTAGTCATTCAAGGTCTTCAACCCAAAAAAGTCCAGGAACAGATGGTTTTAGTGCAGAATTCCATCAGACCTTCAAAGAAGACCTAATACCAATACTTCCCAAGCTATTTCACAAAATAGAAACAGAAAAAACATTACCCAATTCATTTTATGAAGTCACAGTTAGGCTGATACCTAAACCACACAAAAACCCAACAAAAAAGAGAACTTCAGACCAACTTCCTTTACGAATGTCTATTCATTTCGTATAAGCCTTATATTGGAATTTATCTGTGTGCAACAAAGAATATTTTTCTTAAATTAACTGGAATAATTTTAATGTGCAAATAACTAATGAAGGTATATGTTCTTCTTCACATAGATTCTCATGTCTGTCCTCCGTTAATCATTCTGGGTCACAGTTGCTTCACTTGGAGAAGGAAAATACAATAAAACAATGGTGTGCACAAGAATTTGTTTTCTCAAGCTGAAGAGATGGCCAGAAGTTAGGAGCACTTGCTGCTCTTCCAGAAAACCCTGTTTGGATCCCAGTGCTTGCATGGTGGCTCTAATATCTCACAAGTACCTTTAACTCTAGTTCAAGGAATTAGATGCTGTCTTTTGGCTTCTGTGGTCTTCTGTATACATGTGGTGTACATATACTCATAGAGGATTGCACACATAAACATACATTAAAAACACACAATTTTAAAAAGAAAGATATTAGCTTCTAATCCAGATTTGGATTTTTTTCTAGAAAATTTATAGTAATAAATTTATAGAAAAATATTTTTTTAAATTAAAGAATGAGCTTTCCCTGAGATGTTACAATGTCTGAATGTTACAAGTTAGAAGATGTGTAATTCCTCCACACAGCAAAGCTTGTAATGAAATACTATGTGAATTCTCGATTCTAACTTTCTGTAGACACTAACTATTGGTTTAGGAATTGTAATAAGTAAGGCGTTTTCCACCATGTCATTTGTTTACCACTACTTTTAGAGTTCAAATGAGTTACTGTATTTAAAATTACAATAGCTAAAGGAAGTATATTTCTTCATAACAGTTTCATCCTAGGAGTAGAAAGTTGGCTCAGTGAGTAAAGCTCATGCCACCCAACCATGAGGATGTAAGTTTAAATTTCCAGAACCCACATAAAGTTGGTCACAGTAGAGCATCTCTACATTACAAGGGTTCCTACTTTGAAATAAGAAGCAGAGAAAGGAAAGTCCCTTAGGTTCATGAACCAGTGAGCATGGTGTTCACAGTAACCACCAACAAAATGATGTCATCGCAAAATGATGTCATCGTGAAAGGTGAGAGAAAACAGTTAAGTGCTGTGCACGTGCAAGAACACACACATGCTTTCAATAAGGTCAATACACACATCACATACATACATAATATACACATACACAAAGAAGATAATCCATGGCATAATACAATCAGTATAATTAATCACCTACTATTCCATAGATGCATAAACAATACAATTTCTATTTGGATCCCGAATTAATTTTTAAAATAACTGCTTAGGTTTTTTTTTTTTTTTTTGAGACAGGGTTTCTCTGTGTAGCCCTGGTTGTCCTGGAACTCACTCTGTAAACCAGGTTGGTCTCGAACTCAGAAATCCACCTGCCTCTGCCTCCTAAGTACTGGGATTAAAGGCATCACCACCACTGCCCGCCTCTGCTTAGGTCTACCATATGAACCGAATATACTTCTGGGCATGTTCCCAAAGGCCTCCATAATTTACTAAAAAGCTACTTGTTCATCTGTGTTTATTACTAGAAACAGCTCTGATATCTGTCAACCAATGAGTGATTACAAAGATTTAGTATATTTACACAATGGAATATTATAAAGCAATAGAGAAAATGAAATTATGAAACTTGTAGATGAATGAATAGAACTGTAAATAATGATTCTGAAAGGGGGATCTGAGACCCAGAAAGATGAATACCACATATCATCTTTCTCTCATATAAGAATGCTAAATTTGAAAGAGTGAATGTAGAAGCTGTCACCCAAAGCTGTAGCCCAACTGAAGTATTCATTCCCCTACAGGGCTGTCTTGTCTAGGCTCAGTGGGAAAGAATGTGCTTAATCATTCAGAATCTTAATGCATCAGGATTGGGGGGTACCCACAGGAGGAACATCCTCTCAGTGGAGAAAGGGAGGGAGGGTGATGGGTCAAGGGACTTTGGAAGGCAGGGAATGGGAGGGGCAACATTTGGGATGTAAATAAATAAACACAAGTAAAATAAAAACAACACCAACAAAAGAAAAATGTATGTCATGTTACTCACTGGAGTATCCATATACATCAGGAAAGTAAAAAGGGGCCAAGTGGGGTATTTCAAGGGAGAGTGGTTAGAATGTAGGTTACATGAAGTTGTAAAGTGACATAATGATAGAGAGAGGCACAGTGAGAGTACAGTGTAAAGAAGTGGGTACGGGAGGGATAACTATCAATAAATATTTTGGAAGATGCCATATAGAAACCTACAATAATAGAAGCTTCACAAAATACATGCATTTATATACATTAAAGGAGCTTAAATGCCTCTTCCAGACAACACAGGCTATCTCAGCCAAAATCCACTGCCAAGTATGCATTCCTTCTTTGGGTGCTGTTTATCATTGAGGTGCCAAAGACCCTCAAAAATTCCAGACTATTTGATATTGCACTATTTATGCACTTTTTAAACTGTGTTTAAAGAAATCATATACTTCAGTCAAAACATAAAGAAATCAGGCTGGTATTGACCTGGAAGCTTTATGTATAATGAGTAGTTTTACAGTGGTAGAAGTTTCACTTTCCCTACTAAGAAAGAAAAATATTTTACAATCTTACTTCACCCAGTTCTGTGCCCTAGATGCTAAAACACTGACTGGCTTGGAAAAATATGTCCACTGGCTCAATAGTGTTATGAATGTTTTGGAATACACAATCCTTTCTTTATTAGATTTAAAGCTTGCTCCACAATACAAAAATTATGTCTGATACTATTAACTGGACTAAAATGACCTAAGCTGGCTAGGTCATTAACCTTAAGAAAAAAGATACCGCTCTTATCTCTTATACTGGTCAAGGAACATAGTATTAAACTGCCCTCTACATTCTTATATTATTATTATTATTATTATTATTATTATTATTATTATTATTATTATTAAAACATTTATATGATATGTTCTGATCATGGTTCCCCTCCCCTAGTTCCCTCAGATCTTCTTCCCACCCAAGTCCACACCTTTTTTCTGCTTGGAAAACAGGAAAACAAGTTGTGGAAGAAAGAAAAAAAAAGAAGAAAAAAAAAA
>JADRCC010165743.1:0-10194 GCA_019843855.1 Hylomyscus alleni
CCTGTTGTTTTTGTTGTAAGAGGTGGAATTAGGTTTGTGTGGATTTGCTGAAAGATTACTTTCTTGCTTCTTCTAGGGTGTAGTTTTGCTCCTTATGTTGATGTTTTTCATCTATTATCCTTTCTAGGGCTGGATTTGTGGAAAGATATTGTGTAAATTTTGTTTTGTCATGGAATATTTTGTTTCCTCCATTTATGATAATTGAGGGTTTTGCTGGGTATAGTAGCCTGGGCTGACATTTGTGTTCTCGTAGGGTCTGTATGACATCTGCCCAGGATCTTCTAGCTTTCATAGTCTCTGGTGAGATGTCTGGTGTAATTCTGATAGGCCTGCCTTTATATGTTACTTGTCTTTTTTTCCCTTACTGCTTTTAAAATTCTTTCTTTGTTTAGTACATTTGGTGTTTTTATTATGTGATGGGAGGAGTTTCTTTTCTGATCCAGTCTATTTGGAGTTCTGAAGGCTTCTTGTATGTTCATGGGCATCTCTTTCTTTAGGTTAGGGAAGTTTTCTTCTATAATTTTGTTGAAGATATTTACTGGACCATTACATTGGGAGTCTTCACTCTCTTCTATACCTATTATCCTTAGGTTTAGTCTTCTCATTGTGTCCTGGATTTCCTGATGTTTTGGGTTAGGAGCTTTTTGCTTTTTGCATTTTCTTTGACTGTTGTGTCAATGTTTTCTATCATGTCTTCTGCCCCTGAGATTCTCTCTTCTATCTCTTGTATTCTGTTGGTGATGCTTGCATCTATGACTCCTGATTTCTTTCCTAGGTTTTTTATCTCCAGGATTGTCTCTCTTTCTGATTTCTTTATTGTTTCTATTTTCATTTTTAAATTCTGGATGGTTTTGCTCATTTCATTCACCTGTTTGATTGTGTTTTCCAGTAATTCTTTAAGGAATTTTTTTGTGTCCTCTTTAAGAGCTTCTAGCTCTTTACCTGTATTCTCCTGTATTTCTTTGAGGGTGCTATTTATGTCTTTCTTAAAGTCCTGTATCATCATCATGAGAAGTGATTTGATATATGAATCTTGCTCTTCTTGTGTGATGGTGTGTCCAGGACTTGCTATGGTGGGAGAATTGGTGTAATTAATTTTCATATTAATGATGATGCCAAGTAACCTTGGTTTGTGTTGTTTATTTTCTTATGCTTGCCTCCCGCCATCTGGTTACCTCTAGTGCTATTTGCCCTTGCTAAATCTGACTGGAGCCTGTCTTTCCTGTGATCCTAGTTGTGTCAGAACTCTTCAGAGTCAAGGTGTCTCTGTGATCCTGTGATTCTGGGATCCTGTAATCCTGGGCTTATTAGAGCACCTGGGAGTGCAGCAGCTTTCTCTTGGTATTGTGGGACTAGCTGCAGAGCCTGTACCCAAGGTCTGCTCAGGACACCAACCCAGAGAGACAGAAAGAAACCAGAGCCACTCTGCTGGAGGAGTTCCTGTGTGCCTGGTCCTCCTAGTCCCAGCTACTCCCAGTGTTGGGATAGATGTTGTGTCCTCCTCACCTCTGATCCTTAGAGTGTCAGAGCACCTGGGAGTGGAGCTTCCTCTGGATGTTGTGGGACTGGCTGCAGAGCTTGTGCCCAAGGTCCACTCAGCCATCACATTTTCTTAACCCTCTCTTCCCACCACCTTCCTGTTTGTAATTTTTACCCACATTACTATCCCTATCCATCTAAGGATTGTATTTTTCCTATCTTTAAAATTGCTTAAAATGTCCTTTTTCAAGTTTCCTGGCTTGTTATGGAAATGAAGGTTAAGCACACTAAGTCATGAGTTAAGGTTTCAATCCACACATAAGAATGAACACTCAGCCTGGGTTCCTTGATTGGATATACTTCTCATTTGTATCCACTATGCCCAGACTTAATAACTTCATTTTTCCTACAGATGAGTTGAATTCTATTGTGTATATGTTCTACACTGTCATTATTAGTTAACTAGTTAATGAACATCTCGGCTGCTTCCATTTGCTAGCTGTAAGTAGAGTTGAAACGCACATGAATGTATTAGGCGTACTCTGTATTAAGATAGAGACTCCTTGGCTTTCCTGGCGAGGAGTACTGCTGAGTCACATGACAGTTATATTTCTGGTTTTGTTGTTGTTGTTGTTGTTATTGTTTGTTTGTAATCTCCATCTTTCTTCCAAAGTGACTGTACTAGTTGCATTCTACCTGCAGTGAGGGTATAAGTGTTCACTACTCCTTCTATATCCATGTCAGCCTTTACCATTATTTGTTTCCTTGATGATGGGTATTCTTGCCTGTGCCATGAGATTACTTGAGTTTGTGGAATCTGGTTATTTCTATGGTTTATGCTTGTGCTTAGACTATGTTGGACATGTATCAAATGTCTTCCACAGCTGTCTTTACTTTAATTGCTTATCTTCTTTGCATACTAGAGGCATCTGCTCACCATATTTATCTTAACAATCTGTATGCTCCTCAGGTTATCTCACCTTCCTGAGACTTCACAGAACATTCTTCATGGAGTGAGTGATGTTCTTACCTAAAAATATGTCTCTTATGTGCAATAACAAAGTGAGGAACAACAGTGAGATCATTATAGGATGCCTTCATATTAAGTATTACCACAAAGGGAGTAGGGGGATGCTCTTCAGTTCTCAGGCTCCACATCAGTGAGAGGTAGATGGATGGATCCTGAGACTGTCATCCATCAACTGACCTTGGTTTCAGGGTATTCAAACACCAGTGCTATCTTCAGATGATGATATTTGCTCCTGGGCACAAAGGAAATAGTTATGTGCTTCACTGCTTTATCGGACTCTCTTGAAGCCTTCTCTTTCCTTCTGTCATTTTCCATGCTTTTCACACATGCCAACTGCCTCCCAGGACTATCTCTGTCCCTGGGGTTGTATTAGGTTAAATCTAAACTCCCTGACTTGCAGTTGTCCCTGTTAACAGGCTCCCAGGGTAGCTTAGTTTTACAATAAATAGAATCCCTTTTTAAAGAGTTTCTGCCCAGTGCCTCCTGAGTTACAGTGTGACAAATTGGATTCCTCTCCACTGCTGATATATCCTCTGGAGGAATTACTATCTCTCCAAAGCCTACGGTAGGACCAGAGGCATCTGAGGGTCGTGGGCTTGTATTGAGGTCAGGGCTCTCTTTCACTTTGGCTGTGTGGCTTCCTTCTGGATAAGGCTTCTCCTTCCTCCTAAGGTTCACTAGCTGGAATACCTGGATTTGTATTCACTGTAGTTTCTCCACAGTGAACCACCTCTCTTTTCCTTGGCATGTTTTGTCTACCCTATTATTTCTTTGTGAGTTTCTACAAGTCTTCTTTCCCTTTAGAATAAAGAATATTCTTTCTTCTTTTGACGTCTCATTTGCTGAGTTACTGCTGTGCCATTTAACCCAGAGGTCCACTTGACTTTCTATATTTTTCTTATATACAGCCACCTGACCAAATTCTCAAGGTCTAAAATTTGTCAGCATATATCATAATACCAGGGATGAGGTATGACTATTTAATCTCATTTTGTAATACATATTTTATGTGGGAGTCTAAAATGTTATATTATTTACATTGACACTAAAGAAAAATTTTTACTGTAGTATTTCACTTTTGAATTGCTCTTCCAAAATCATATGCTCTTTTTTCTATTTCTCACAATCTGTTTTATCATTTTCTCTAATTTGACCATTGTACACTTATAGAAATCACTAGAAACAACCCAGATGTCTCTCAACAGAGGAATGGATACAGAAATTGTATCCATGTACATCTACACAATGGAGTATTACTCAGCTATTAAAATCAATGAATTTATGAAATTCTTGGGGAAATGGATGGACCTGGAGAATATCATCCTGAGTGAGGTAACCCAATCACAAAAGAACACATATAGTATGCATTCTCTGATAAGTGGATATTAGCCCAGAAGTTCAGGATACACAAAGTACAAACCACAAACCATAAGAAACTCAAGAAGAAAGAAGACCAAAGTGTGAATACTTCATTCCTTCTTAAAATGGGGAACAAAATACCTATGAAAGGAGTTGTAGAGACTAACTATGGAGCAGAGACTAAAGGAAGGACAATCCAGAGACTGCTCCACCTGGGAATCCTTCCCATATTCAGTCATCAAATCTAGACACTACTCTGGATGCCAGCAAGTGCTGACTGACAGGAGCCTGATGTCGCTGTCTCCTGAGAGACTCTGACAGTACCTGACTAATACAGAAGTAGAAGCTCACAGCCATCCATTGTACTGAGTACAGGGTCCCCAATGAAGGAGCTAGAGAAAAGACACAAGGAGCTGAAGGGTTTGCAGCCCCTTAGGATGAACAGCAATATGAACTAACTAGTACTTTCAGAGCTCCCAGGGACTAAACCACCAACCAAAGAGTTCACATGGTGGGACTAATGGCTCCAGCAGCATATGTATAGCAGAGGATGGCCAAGTTGGTCATCAATGAAAGGAGAGGCCCTTGACCCTGTGAAGGTTCTGCCCCCATGTACAGGAATGCCAGGGACAGTGAGCAGGAGAGGGTGGGTTGGTGAGCAGGGGGAGTGGGGTAGGAACAAGGGTTTGTTTTAGTTTTTTTATTTTATTTTATTTTATTTTATTTTATTTTATTTTTTCCATTTTCCTTTTTTTTGGAGGGGAACCTGAGAAAGGAGATATTGAAAATAAAGAAAACATCTAATTAAAAAAAATGCAAAAAAGTATATCTTTATAAATACCTTTAAATATTTAAGGCAGTTTAATTCAGAAGTGAAAAAAAAAGTCTTGAACACAGTTGTAAAAATCTCTACAATGTACAAATAGAATAACAAGATGTATAGGTTACACCTAAAGGCTTGGGGGAAAACTATGTTGTGAATTTTGTAAAATGTTTCAATTTTTTGATAGACCAAGAATTTGTCTCTAAGACCTGTAAATCTCCACAAGAACCAGAAGAAAAATTCTCATTGAAAACCCAAAAACAAAAACAAAAACAAAAAACAAGAAATCACATTTTTTTCTGTGCTGTTGAAGGCAAAGGGACTTAAAATTTTGAAGTACAGATAAACTAAATGTGCCTCGCTACAACTTTATTTTGCTTCATTTTCACTTTTAACCTTAAATCCTTAAATAAGTAAAACAACTCATTATATCATATCAAATCAAGAATATTTTCCCAAGAGTAACATCCTAGTTTAACAATGTGTAAACATTATTTTTAATATCTCGAGGATGCTTTTGTTTTATTCTTTGTCCTGAATGAATTCTGACACAAGAACTTTTGCCACTCTTGTGTTTGTTTTCCTTTATATCTTCCCCTAAAAATCTGACAGTTTTCCATTTATATTTCTTTACCACACTACACTTTAAAGAAATTTGATTATGATATGTCAAAAACGCTTCCTCAAGTTTCTTCTCTTGTCACCTATCTGGATTGATTTCCTAGAACTTCTTTCAACAAATCTTACACTTAAACAATAATAAATTGTGTGTCATTCTCAATTTACAGTACATTCTATCTTACTTTGCCAAAGATGTCATGGTATATATTAGGAAGGTCCTTCTTTGCATATTGATCTTCAGATTCTACAGACAGAAGTTCTTTGAAACTTATATACTGTCTTTCTCTTTCCAAAGCCCTCTGAACATGATGGAGTGAATGATGTTACTTTTTTCCATATTGTTATGTGATCGTTTTAACCTCACTTCCTTCCATATCATGTCATTTGAAGCTATATAAGCATCAGCATATTGTAAAGTAATTTTAGGTGATTTCAATATGAACACACATAAGACAAATATTCTGTGTAAAGTGGTTAGCCTTGGCTATGATGGGGGTGAGTAGGTATGGAATTTGATAGTAAGAAGATGGAATAGAACTTATCCTTCATTAAATAGCATTACACAATGAACTAAAATACATTTTAAGCAGTGCCAAATGTTCCAGAAAGAATAGGAAGGAAGAGAGAGTTCACTTACTAGATCTGTCAAGCTAGAATTAAAAAAAGAGATTAAAATGGAACACACACACACACACACACACACACACACACACACACACACAGTAGTTAAACCATTTTGGGGCTGATGGTGCTCTCCACAGGACTCACTGACTAACAAAACCCTAATTCCAGGCGTGAGAACCTCCTATTGAATAGTTTGTCAGAGTGGTCTAAGTGACTATCAAAACAATAGGCTAGCAATACATCTTTTGGGCACCTCTCAGGGCTTGAGGGCTACTATGGCTGAAGATACCACACACTTAGGACTCAGTCTTGGATGATTCAAACTGGAACTTACCTGAAAGTCTCTATCCTGTCTTCAGGTCTTATTTTAAGGCAATGTCAACAAAAGATGGAGACTGCACTTTTTTTTTGGTTGATATAACTTAAAAGACTTTGAATGTAGTCTTGGTGTGATAAATTAAAAATATTAATGTCGAGTACATAGATGATACCCTTGCCGAATCTAAAAGTACTGAATTTCTTGACCTTTAGAGATAGTCCAGAAACAACTTATGGCAGGTATGATGCTCATTACTTTGTATAAAAATCAGTATTATAGCAGTCCCCAGCCTTGTGAGAGGGTTTGTAAGAAGAGGCTGGGTTCAGGACTAATAAATTTAGACTCTTATCAAAATTAAATGTGAAGAAACGCTGATATAACTCAATGGGAGAGATCTTCCCTAGTATGTGTGAGTTCCCAAATTCAGTCTCTACAAATGAAATCAAAAATAAAATAAAGTAAATAAATTAACAATACAAGAGACTTCATCTCTCCTCTTTACCATTCTTCTAGGAATTTTGTTTGAACTATTAGTGAACATATTTAAAATCAATTACAGTTTTTAGATGCTGTATGCATGTTTGTATAACTAAAAGAATATGTAAATGAATAAAGACACTGTTCTTGTATTTCTTCTAGCCAGAACAGGAAGTTGTATTTTTGTTCCCTAGGAGAAAATGCAGTAGAAGTTATTTGACTATATCCCTCTATGGAATGGATTCCATTCAGAAAGATAGAATAGAATTTATCATAGCAAAGGATAATAAGTAGGGTGACATTAGGAATGGATATTTTGTATCAAGATTTGTTATATCTTGAATTCACATAGTGCTTAGGAGTTCTGTTAAGCTTGAAACATTGCTACTATTAATAATTTATCATTATGTCTTGAAGAAAATTCATGTTAAGATATGAGATTCTTGATTATTAGTTTCATAGTATTGAACAGAATATTCCATCTAAAGGCCTTGTTGTCTCATACACATAACAAAAGAACACAGAAAATACAACAGATTTTAGGTATTGGTTAACATTAATTTTCCACAATGAATCTGTGTGTGTTTGCTCCTAAATGGATTATTACTGTTAGATATTCTTGATTGTGTTAGCAAATTCAGATATCTTACTAGAAGTATTGATGTAGATCAATAAAATAATGATCCTAACTATAAGATCTAGGTATACAAAACCATTCTTTGTAAACTTGACATTAACTTTAGATAATACTAAACAGTGTTCTCAGTTTGTACATTTTGCTACCCATATAAACATCATTTAAAATGATTCTCTCTCTAATTAAGGCACTGTAAGATTTGTTGGTATATGCTTTGGAATTTCCTAGCAAAGTGCTAATTAGGGAGGAGTTAACTAAAGAATGAGTCATCTAGAACTAAATAAAACGATGTTGATTAATATTCCAGTGTGTGTGTGTGTGTGTGTGTGTGTGTGTGTGTGTGTGTGTGTGTATGTTTATGAATACAATCTGCTAGGATCATTTAGTATTTATCTTATGTGCTTAGGGCTTAACTCTTTTTTTTTAAATTTTTATTTACTAATTTACTTATTTATTTATTGGTTTTTCAAGACAGGGTTTCTCTGTGTAACCCTGGCTGTCCTGGAATACTCATAGACCGGGTTGGTCTCGAACTCAGAAATCTGCATGCCTCTGCCTCTCAAGTACTGGGATTAAAAGCATGTGCCACTAATTTTTTTTTTTTTTTTTTTTTTTTTTTTTTTTTTTTTTTTTTTTTTTTAGGGCTTAACTCTTGACCAAACTGTCAATGGACTTGTCCCTAGTACAGACTGATTCTCCATCTTCTATCAATTGTTCATCAACTTTAATTTTTCTTCTATGAACAAAAGCTCATGAGGGTCCCACCGCTCATGCTGGCACTCATGTTAATTGATGCTGTCATCTTTAGGTCATGCTTAGGCAAAAATATTGTTGAAGTTTCCTGGGTCTAGTTTCCCTTCCATATATAGAAGATATTATCTTGTAGTATATATTCTGTCCTGGATTTCAGACTCTTGTTCTCTAAACAAATTTTCTTCTTATAACTACTATAAATTTTAAAGATAGTTTTTATTTTAAAATTTCCTTGTGTATATAAGGATAAAGAATAGCAAAACATAACCTTTAATTGTAATTCTTCCTTTGGTGAAAATGTATTTTCTATTTTATGTACGTTCTTCATTATGAGGATATCTGAGCACACATTATCATAGAGAACATATTTATTAATAATATGTGTACTAAACAAATAGCATTAGGGTTTTTGTTGTTTATTTACTTATTACCTGATGCTTGTTAATAAATTCACCAAGCCATTTTGTCTTAAATATGTAACAATGTTATATCAGAAACAGACTTTCTTGAGTAATCAAAGTATTATGTTACTTATGAGTTCACATATTTTGTTTAAATCATAGAATACCTAACATCTGTTTAAATACTACTGATATTCTTGAGAAGCATTTAAAATTTATTTAATTAAGACTGGATTTCAAACACAGTTTGTTGGGATTTGGAAAATAGCTTCATCTTTCCAGGAAAAGCATTATTCGATCAGATTAACTACTAAGTACCCGAAGGAAGAGACGACTTCTTTCATAGGCGCTGGCCTGGACAGCTTTAATCTTTTAAATAGCATATTTATTAGGAAAAATGGATTTACTTTGCCTAAGAAATGAAGAGTCATCTTCATAGACATGGCCTTGTTTTTATAAACCCAGTAATCAAAGGGGAGGGATGGATCTTATCCTATGCAATTAGTTTTGACAATGAAACAGTAAATAGACCCTAATTAATGACTCTTTGTAATTATTTTTTCTATACAGACATTAAATGGTATTCAAGCATTAATTGTGACATCAACAAAATTGCTTATGATTAAAAGGACTATTTTCCAACTTAATTATGTATTTTAGTGTCTTGTACATCTTATGACTTTCAGGACCAATTTAACTCTTCTTAAAGACTTAAAGGCTGTTGAGTTAATAGATTATTTTTCTGTGATTTTTATTCTTACATTCTTGTGTGTGTGTATGTGTGTGTATGTGTAGGCATATGTACACATAAACATGTTAAGCCCATTTTTTTGCATTTGTTTATACATGGTTTCAGTTCTGATCATTCTTCATTGAACAACCAATATGGAGGCTAATTCCAGGGAGAAGCTAATTGTCTTTCTCCCAGCAGTAAGTAGTTGCCTGTATTTTTTGGCCTAGCAGTGGGACTCAGTGAAGGTTCCCCCTTCAATGTTAACAGGCCCAGTGACAGAGGCATGGGAGTAGTATAAAGGCATGTAGCATGGAAGAACTGTAAAGAGGAAAAGGAAGGGTGAAAGTAACATATTAGAGTTAATAAGATGCATAAATAATATCTAGAAATAGACAAAGAAATGTCTTCTGTTACCAGCTTTCTTCTTGATCTATTTTTTATTAGATATTTTATTTATTTACATTTCAAATGTTTTCCCCTTTCCTGGTTTCCCCTCTGGAATACTCCCATCCTTCCTCCCCCTGCTTCTATGAGGGTGTTCCTCCACCCACCCACCCCTCCTGCCTCCCTGCCCTGGCATTCCCCTACACTGGGGCATTGAGCCTTCCCAGGACCAAGGGCCTCTCCTTCCATTGATGTCCACCAAGGCTACCTATGCGGCTGGAGCTATGAGTCCCTCCATGTGTACTCTTAAAACCATGGTTGGTAGTTTAGTCCCTGGGGAGTTTTGTTGGTTGATATTGTTGTTCTTCCTATGGATCCATTTTTGTCTATGTCACATTGATGTGAATTCCCCTATGGTACCCATTCCAAACAAACATCCATGTAAACATTACAGAACTATGCTGTGTAGTACAGTATCTCATAGTCTTAAAATCAAATAAGGTCAGACTACCATACTACTTGCTCAATAGTCTTATAGGGTTCAAGGATATCAA
>JADRCC010165744.1:0-10972 GCA_019843855.1 Hylomyscus alleni
TGTGTGTGTGTGTGTGTGTGTGTGTGTGTGCATGTGTGTTTTTGTACAATACTTCAGATGTCTATTAGGCCCATTTGACTACTAATGTCATTTAATTCCAATATTTTTCTTAGATTTTGTTTAAATGACTTGTCAATTGGTGATGCTAGAGTACTGAATTTACCCACAACTATTATGTTGTAGGTAATCTGTGGTTTTTATGTCTCCTATCAAATTTAATATCCCTGTGTTTGCTGCATATATATTTATAATCTTTTTAAAATACATATGAAATTACCTTTCTTATATCTTCTGATTAAAATCTATTTTGTTATAGATAAGAATAGGTATTAGTTCTTGTTTTTTAAGTTCATTTGCTTGGGATACCTTTTTCCTTCTTTTTAGCCTAATGTTGTATCTATTATGAATTCTGAGGTGCATCTCTTGAAGGTAACAAAAAGTTGGATCCTGTTTCCTAATTGTATTTTATACTCCGTGTCTTTTTAATGGAGGAATAGAGAGCATTAATATTGAGTTGTTTTTTCAAGACTATATTAAGCCTGATAATTTGTCAACTTTGTAGTGTGTTTTCTTTGATCTCTTGGTTTAACCATCCTGACATTGTTCATTTATAGCATGTGACTACTTGAATGCATTTATATTTCTCTTCAAACCAAATTACCTTGTGTATAATGAGCTTACTGATTATAAACTCATTTAATCTATTGTTATCATGGGAAATTTTATTTCTTTTTCAATTTTAATGGATGGTTTGTAGGGAATGTAGGAGATAGTAGTCTGAGTTGACAGTTGTAGTCTTTAAGAATTTGGAATACATCTTTTAAGGTTCTTAGGAGTTTAAAAGTTTCTGCCAAGACAGGAGCTATTCTTATGGATTGATGTTATACATGAGTTAACCTCTCTCTCTTAAACCATCTAAAACACTTTCTTTGTTCTGTGTTTTTGATGTTTTAACTATATATCATGGGGAGTTTCTACTCTGGTCTTATTTGTTGTTATAGAATCTTCTTGTATCCGGATGAACATCTCTTTATTAAGTGTTATGAAATTTTTTGTACATTTTATTGAAAATATTCTCTATGCCTTTACTGTAGTATTGTTCTTTGATGCATATAGTTCAAAGGTTAGGTGCTTTTGAGTGTAGAAAGGCTGCGCTCTCATGTTTGGTTTGGTTTGGTTTGGTTTGATTTGGTTTGGTTTCTGACTGACCTTTACTGGGTGATCCAGAGCCTCTTATTTGTCTTCCAGCCCTGAGCCTATTACTTTGACATAATCCATTTTGCTAGTAAGGGCTTCCACTGAGGTTTTTGTTTGACTTATTGAGTTTTTCATTTCAAGCATCATTCCACTTTGGCATTTCTTCAGCAATTATATCTCTTTATTGAATTCTATTTTTGTCTCTTGGATTGAGTTCGACATTTCATTCAGCTCTTCATTTTGTTCCCCTGGCATACATTCATATCCTATTTCAGTTGTTTGAACATAGTCATAACCACTCCTTTGCACTCCTTTTCTAGAAGATCTTCCAAGACCCTCTCATCTGAGTTTTTACCTCTGAGTTTAGCAGTGTGGGATGGGTAGGTCACACTGGTTTTTCCTGTTCTTTTGGTTTCTGCACTGGAAGTTTGCTCATCTGAAATTGTGTATTAGTTGAGTCTTTTTCCCATTTTACGCAAATTGCTTTTTTAAAAAAAAAAATTTCAGTGCCAGCCTGTATAATATTCAGGGAAGAATTTAGTGTAACAATGTTGCAAAGTTGTTCTCTTTTATGGAACTGGTTTAAAGGGCTGCTAGTCTCTGCCTCTTAGACACAACCCAAGTGTCAGCACACTCCATGATGGCTCTTTCCTCTGACACCTTATGCTATGACTAGCCAAGTCTGATTGTTCTATTTTGTTGTTGTTGTTGTTTTTTCAAGACAGGGTTTCTCTGTGTAGCTCTGGCTGTCCTGGAGCTCACTATGTAGACCAGGCTGGACTCGAACTCAGAAATCCTCCTGCCTCTGCCTCCCAAGTGCTGGGATTAAGGGCATGCACCACCACCACCTGGCTGATTGTTCTATTTTGAATAAACTCTGCTCAGTGAGTAGATCTCCAGATGTTGTCTCTGTAGTCAGGTAATCTATACCTCTATACTGTTGATGGCAGGGTCAATCTGGGAGTCCTGGAAAGCAAAATCTTATAGCACTTGATGTCTTACATTGTGAGAAGGAATAGGCTTAGTTTGAGGCATGGAGAAGAATAAGGTAATCTGGCAGAACTTGAAGGTGAGATCACAGAAAAGCCAAGAAGTCTATGGAAAGAGGGAGAGCAATACCTATAGCTCAAGAAGTGAGGTAAAAGAGGAGTGCCTACAGAGTAGTAAGGAACACAATATAGTTAATATTTGGGTAGAGAGGTTCCACAGGAGTCAGAGGCTCTTGAGATGGAGAAGACCCAACTTGGCCATACAGCAAAGGGAAGTCCTTGGTGGACCAGTGGAACAGGAAGAAGCCAGCCAACATGGGAGTAAAGAGACAGTAAGTCCTAGAGCAGCTGGATGGCCCTTTAGAATAGGGAGAAGCTGAGTAACCTGGGGATGCACGAAAAAGGAAGTACCTGAGGCACCCAGATCCAGCAAGAATGGTTTTGTGTACAGGTTTTATATCCCACACTAGTACTGAAATCATTTATTAACTAAAGTAGCTTTCTAAAGTCTGCTCACCTACTTCTTCCCATCTAGATACCCCCTGTATTTCTTTCCCTTGTTTGATTGTTCTGAATTATGGCATTTTGTTAAATTTATGTGGAGAAAGTGAGAAACATTATATTCTTCTATATCTTAGAAATAGTTTTGCCTTTCCCCATTCAATGCAATGTTAGTTGTTAAAATATTATATATCTTCTTTTTTATGTTATTATTTGTCCAGAGCTTATATCATAAATGGATATTGAATTTATCAAATGTACTTTAAAGGTCCTTTAGTGGACCATATTTTGGGCCTTTGTCTTGTTAACATTGTGTCTCATTTATTGATTATTTATAGAAATTGCAGAATTCAACCCCAATATAACACTATAGAGCTGTCAGAGTAAGTTGCCTACCCGCAGCAGGCATTACGAACATGATAGTAGGACAAATATGAACAAGATTGGATCATTCATGGATAACATCTCACATCTCTAAATACCTATTATAGCATCCAGCAGTAAGTCAGACCTAGTGATGTCACAATGGTAAGGCCACCCTCAGAAAGCAAAAGGGTTAACAGTTCCAGTCCACCAACCTGAGCCACATAGTTTGTGCATGTAGAGAATGTACAAATGTAGAAAGATGAGGGACTTGAGTTGGCCAACAATATTGTAGTTTACTATTTATGAATATTGTTCAGTTTTACTTTCATAGTATAGGAAATAGAGAACCATTTTATGAACAATAGATCTCAATCAAGACTTTTCTTGAAAGATCTTAAAAGAAATGAAAGAGGCAAATTAGCTATCTAACTACTAGGGAAGTGGAGATCAATCCTCATAGTGAAGATGTTTAGTGCTGTCTTATTTCTGAACACATACCTTCAAACCAAATGCGATTTCTGTCTCTCTTGTAGAGTTAGGGGACTGTAGAGAGTGATATCTGAGGTCCCTATATAATACAGATTTATAACAATTGTGAAATTTGAGTCTTGAATTCTCTTCAATATGATTTTAGGTAAAAGATTACTTTTATTTAAAATAAAATGATGGAAAATTATGCATTGCCTAGAATAGGTATGTCTTTAAAATCCCATGAACTGCAAAAATTATTCCTGAACTTCTAAGCTACAATCCATAAATACTAAGAAAATAGTCAATGGTAGAATAATTTCCATCTCAAAGGTAGAAATGAAAAGAGTAAACGTCATAGATTCTAGGTGCCCTATATTGACACCACATTACACAAAACATGGAAGAAGTTAAGTTCAGTGTGTTTCCACAAAATTCCTTCTCTTTGAATTCTTCCTTCTTGTTCATCTGAATTAAAATTTCAGGGATTGTGTTCCCTTAGTGGCACTGTGTGAATTTGCTTGGAAACCATATGGTGTTTATATTCTCTTCACTCTTCCATTTAACACTTATTTATTAATGACATTTAAACTCCATGTTTGTACCTGGAGTCATAAGAATAATATTGACTTGGTCTTTTCCTAAAGTAGCATGAAAATCTACATGGAAATATATGTATATGCATGCTAAATTTTTGGTTCTTATACTTCTACCTTCCTTCCAACCCTTATTCCACCAAAATTTCTTCCAAACTCCTCACACTAGGTAGGAGGCAAAGAAAGAGAAAAATGGGATGTACTTCTCTGTCAGGCAACAAAATAGACTAATTCTTTCTGATTAGGGCCAGTGTGTTCTTTGGGAAAAGTCCAATCTTCGTAGTCAGGATATCTCCAACTTCTTGTCAAATAGCAACAGCAACCAGGAACAGGAGGTCTTCAAGGGGTTCTTTCATTTATATCATCTCCAGAGTTCCCAGAATTAAATTATCTACAGCTGTCAGGAATCATGCCCTTGCTAGGGTATGAAGCAAATCACTGTCACCTGCTGTGAAGCAACCTCTCATCCCACACCTGGGATTAAAACAAAAATGTATTCACCTAACATAAAGTTCTTTTTTAAAGAAAGCAAAGTTCTCACTACAGAAGGTATGCAGTTAAGAGGCCAACATGTAAACCCTCCTGGGGACAGGGACTGAAACTTTATCCCATGCCATAAGGAAATAGTTTCAGGGGTGGGGTGTGGGGCAGGTAGAGATCTATGGCCTGATTAGGAGAGAGCTGAAGAAAGGCAGAGAAACAAACATACTTGGTCATTGGAAAAAGTGAGTTTGAAGGAAAAACAAACAAAACACACACACACAAAAATTACCTATGAAGCAAGACTAATGCATTCTTTGTTAAGCTAATATAAGGGATAAATAAGTCAATTTCTACATACATTATTTCCAAACAATTTGAGTGGTCAAGTAAAATAAGAAAAGTCACCAAAGCTGATGGGAAAAATCTCCTCTCTAAACCCATTGTATTTGTAAACATAATAAATTATACATGTTTCATATTCTACTTGTTAATTTTTACTCTAATACCAAAGACATTCAATCTAAATTCCCAACATTTATGGGATTATCCATTTTTTCTTTCAATTTCCACTCTATGAATAGAAAATTTGAGTACCATCTTATGATTAAAGATACTAGATATTAAATAAATATTAAATATCAAAATATTAAACACAAAACTATTGCATTTCCTTGATGAGTATAAGGGGGAAAATCTGCTAGGAATCTGAAATATAATACTCTAGTCTTAGAGATCTCAAAGTTTCTTAATGTAGCCTTGGATTTGTGTGTGTGTGTGTGTGTGTCTGTGTGTGTATTTACTTGTTCTGAAAAAAACTTAGGAAAGTTTCCCCTGTGCCATGTACTCGAGGCTCTTCCCCACTTTCTCTTCTATTAGTCTCAGTGTATCTGGTTTTATGTGGAGGTGCTTGATCCACTTGGACTTCAGCTTTATACAAGCAAACAAGAATGGATCAATTTGCATTCTTCTACATGCTAACCACCAGTTGAATAAGTACCATTTTTTGAAAATGCTGTCTTTTTTTCCACTGGATGGTTTTAGCACCTTTGTCAAAGATCAAGTGACCATAGGTGTGTAGATTCATTTCTGGGTCTTCAATTCTATTTCAAGGATCTACCTGCCTGTCACTTTACCAATTCCATGAACTTTTTATCACTATTGCTCTGTAGTAGAGCTTGAGGTCAGGAATGGTGATTCCACCAGAAGTTCTTTTATTGTTGAGAATACTTTTTATTATCCTAGTTTTTTTTTGTGTGTGTGATTGCAGATGAATTTGTGAATTGCTCTTTCTAAGTATGTGAAGAATATTTTGGGATTTTGATGGGGATTGCATTGAATCAGTAGATTACTTTTAGCAAGTTGACCATTTTTACTATATTAATCCTGCCAACCCACGACCATGGGAGATCTTTCCATCTTCTGAGATCTTTGATTTCTTTCTTCAGAGACTTGAAGTTCTTGTCATATAGATCTTTCACTTGCTTAGTTAGAGTCACACCAAGGTATTTTATAATATTTGTGACTATTGTGGAGGGTGTTGTTTCCCTAATTTCTTTCTCAGCCTGTTTATCCTTTGTGTAGAGGAAGGCCATGATTTGCTTGAGTTAATTTTATATCCAGGTACTTTGCTGAAGTTGTTTATCAGGTTTAGGAGCTCTCTGGTGGAATTTTTGGGGTCATTTAAGTATACTATCATATCATCAGCAAATAGTGATAATTTGACTTCTTCCTTTCCAATTTTTATGCCTTTGATCTCCTTTTGTTGTCTAATTACTCTAGCTAGAACTTCAAGTACTATAATGAATAGGCAGGGCAAGAGTGGACAGCCTTGTCAAGTCCCTGATGGTAGTGAGATTGCTTCAAGTTTCTCTCCATTTAGTTTGATGTTTGCTACTGGTTTGCTGTATATTGCTTTTACTATGCTTAGGTATGAGAAAATATCTCCTTTTTGGCAATATGTTTATTCTAATTCTCCATGATGGAAATGCCCTAAGGACTATGAGGACTCTACACGTAGATTTTCTGTGCTATAGCATTGTATTTCTATGCTGGAAATATGACAGAAAAATCTTAGTAGTTTGTCCCAAATTGTTTCATATAAAGCATCAGAAGAAATGAAGCATTTTGAGTTGGGGTTTTTTCCTACTCTGTAGGGTAAAGAATTATTATTTTTGAACTAATCTTGTTAATCACAAGCCTCTAGCAAATGAAAGTGATAGTAAATATTTCTGTCCATGAAGAATTCTGGGTTACTTCACAACTAGTAGTGAAATGGATCCAGCAAATTCCAAAACCTTTGTTTTGTGTATTCGTGTACCTAAAATAGTCTTCTTTCAATTGTTAAATTCTGGACTTTTGTACCCATTAGGAGTGAACTTTTTGTCACTAATTCTTTACATCAAGAGAGCATGGTGTTAAATTCTTATGGAGAATCTCAAAAATATATACTTTCAACTTTTCTTAATCTCAGAAAAGAGGTTCCATCTAGAAAAATTGACAGAAGTTCAAATAAAAATTTAAACTTAAAAAACTCATTTTGTACCCTTGTTCTGTCAGTTACCAAGGATGTATTCTTTGAAAACCAAACAGGAGCATTTAACCCAAGGCTCATGTTCCCAATCTCAATGAATTCCCAGTCACACCTAGTAATACACACCTCATCTTGTTAGAAGACTGATAACAGGAGATAACAAGGTGTTCCACAAAATGGTCATATCTATTTTTCCTAGGTAGCCCCTCTGGTCAAGCTTGATATGTATGAACATAATTTCAGATGAACACCCAGAGACTTGAAATTATTAAATCAATCCATTAGTTCTAAATGCACATGTTGTTTGAATCTTTTATTCAACAAAAGCGTTTTAACTGTTTATTTTCTGACTTTCAATTACCAAAGAGAATTTAAAATACCACTGACAGTGTGACACTTAAATCACATGACTAGTGATGTGTGGTATTTATGACTACCATTGTAGCATGTAGAAAAGAATTTTATATGAAACTGTCACCGATACAAGCCATACAAATGCAGTGAGCCCAAGTTCTAACTGAGCCAAACTTCTCCATTGTGCACTGCTCCAAAGATGCTTTGTAGAGTAGCACTGTTCTGAAAAAAATAACTTTGTCTTATATTTAAAAAAAAGAAAGAAAGAAAGAAAACGAAAAAAAATCTCAAAGATCCTGGAATGCCATTTCTTTCCAAAAGAGTAGCCATATTTGAATTTTCTTAGCAGCTTGCTGAGAGAGTGCAAAGCTAACAAGAATCAAAACAGACTCTTTACATAGTTTGTTTGGGTCTAGAGGAAATCTGTCCATGAGCTTTTGTGAGGGGGCCAACATGTCAGCATATGCCTGACTACAGAGAGTTTATCTTTCAATTGATTTAGTCCATTCTGGGGACTCAAGATGATGCAACAATATGGCACATAACCAAACTCACTCTCTTTCATTGACAGAAATGATAGAAATGTATTTATTTTTATGGCTCACTTAATGAGGAAAGACAGGATTAGAGGCTGCTTTTAAATTCCTCAAGTAGTTATCTTGTCCATGCTTTCAGCTGTTACTCAGATCTTGATTAGTATGGTCTCAATTAACAGAACTGTTCGTCAGGATCAAAGTATGGCTTGAATCCATAGCTTCATTTCTTAGGGTTTGCAAACAAGCTTGGGGAAAGTGTGTTCTGTTAATGGAGGTTTTAGCCTTCTTTAAATGTGGGAAATTGGCCTAGAAACAGCATACACACTTTGTGACAGGTTTAAAAACCCTTCTTAGAGCATTTTGTTCTGTTTCTTTGGCATGTGTATAGAGCAGCAGTATGAATTAAAGCTAAACTAGGATTAGGTAGCAGAGTTGAAGATACACGTATAATTTCTCCAGCTTTTGTATCAGACACAGTCTGTAGGGAATATGACAGCGGGTGCCAGGGAGGCATAGCTAAAGCAAGACTACAGATTGAACATTCTACCCAGTTTGTCTTTACAGAAAAGTAAGCGAGATAATTCTGGGTCCACATTAGCAGGTAGATCTGGGGAACACATAGAACTAGAACGAAGGCTTCATAAAAGCAAGACAGACATAGTAAAATATGAAATTATCAGGGCAAGGAGAAAAGGACATAAAATACACAATAAGAGAGGATCTTACTCCCGTCCTGGCTAATGAAAACTGGTGACAGGAGGCTGTACAAATATCAACCAGTGCTACTTAAAAGCCTAAGAAGTGTGTGTGTGTGTGTGTGTGTGTGTGTGTGTGTGTGTGTGTGTGTATGTGTGTGTGTGTGTGTGTGAAAGACAGAGACATACAGAGAGAGACATAGAGAGACAGAGAGATCTGTGCTATTGATTATAGCAGATACCCATATTTTGAAGGAGAATATAAAAACTCTAGTGAGATGTCTCAGTTGTTAGGGACAATTGGCTCCTTTTTCTAGAGGATCTGGGTTTGATTTTCAGCATCCACATGGTGGCTCACGATCATCTGTAACTACAGTTCCAAAGAAACCAATGTCCTCTTCTGTCACCTGTGAGACCAAATCATGCAATTGGAACATACGCATACATGAAGTAAAAACACCAGTATGAATTAAAAAATAAGATAAAATAAAATTTTTCAAAAAAAGGAGGATTAAGTTCTCATGACTTGATATAAGCTAATCTTGTTTCTAGTTGGATGTTAGCCAAATGGCTCTGAATCTCTGAAAAAAAAAAAAAAACATATATAGCATGTAAAGGCCTCAAAGGCTATGTGTGGGTGCACTTCTATGTACATGTGTATATTGTTGGACATGGAGACCAAAAGTGGACAATGAGTATCCTCCTCTGTCACTCTCCATCTTATTCTCACCGAGTCTAGATCTTGTCATTCTTGGGTTTGTCTGTCCCACGTCCCAGTGATCCTCCTTTCTCTCTCCCAGTCCTGGAGTTACAAGAGTACATGACTATGCCTGGGTTTTATGTCAGTCTTGTTGGGCATCTGAACTCAGGTTCATTCTGCAAGTACTCTCAGTCACTGAGCCATCACCTCTACACATAATTCTTTTAATCTTTAAAAAATATGGATATGTTTTGTTAATCATATTTTGCAAATTCCTTAAATATAAGATAAAAAGACATAAAAAAGAGTCTGAAGAAAATTCAGTCAACTACACCCTGAATATCAACAAACAGAAAATAGCCATCCAAGCTGATATAGTGACTTCTTTCTTCAGTATTTTTTCCAGATCTTTGTCTCCAAGTGAAGGTTTCTTTGGGTCACCAAGATCAAGGAAGTCACCATCAACTGTCAAATCCTCTATTGACTATCCTCCATTTAGTACCCTGGACTGCCATGCTCTCTATTAAGGTCTCTGCTCAATTGCCCTTTAAAATGCTTCTCCCATAACTTCTTTAGTCATGAGTCACATTCGCTGCCAGCTTTGTTGAGAGACAATGCCCCTGGCCTCCATCTGAACCCTCCATCTTTCTAAGGCTAGTGATTTTCATCTTTGATACTCAGTCTGTGTCAAAGTTATGTGATGTAGACTATATAGCATGTTCGAGATCTCTAAATACTGCATGCAGCTATTGTATGGCCTTGCAGACAAATGCTAAATTAGAAATTGGGTGGTGGGATGTATACCTAAAACTCAAAGGAATGAAGCAATGATAGAAGCAGGGGGTATGGGGAGGAGATAGGGTTTAACTGAGAAGGGGGATAACAATTTGAAATGGAAATAAATTAAATAACCAATAAAAGTAAAAAGGAAGCTTTGAATAACAAGTAAGACTCCCGCTAAAAGCAAACCAATAAATAAGCAAAACAGATGAATCAGGAAAATAGGATTTAGTTAACAAGACCCTGGATTTTCCGTGGGGAAAATCTGAATTCTCATGCCAAAATCAATGTAGTGTCACTGTGTGAAATTAGAGATAAAAATAATGTAAATGAATAGTAATGAACAAAAGATAACATTTTAAACTGTATTAGAAAGGATTTCACAGAAAAACAAGATCATTAAAGTGTAAATTAAATAGGCATTCTCAGTGGAGGCAGGGATGTCCAGGATGTAAAAGTTGTGTCTAGATAACTGTAGCAAAAAAAAAAAAAAAATCTAAATAGAGAGTGGTAAAGACAAGATTGGAAAACCAGAGTGGAATCATACTGCAGAAAACTCTGAAGCTTGGACAAATGTTCTTGTACTTGGGCCTTCAGAAGCCAGCCTTCTCTCATATCTTTTACTTACTTACCTCCAAACCCAGCTTTGGGTCCTATTTTCTCTCCTTATCCATCTGCCTCATGGTGGAGAGGTACATGCATCTGTTCTGAGTTGCCTGTCAATTTCTCTATGAGGCAGATGGTCTATTTCTGATTCCAGACTTTGCCAGACCCCCC
>JADRCC010165746.1:0-23970 GCA_019843855.1 Hylomyscus alleni
AGAGAGAGAGAGAGAGAGAGAGAGAGAGAGAGAGAGAGAGAGAGAAAGAGAGGAGAGAGAGAGAGAGAAAGGGAATGATGGTCATTTCCTGGTTTAGATTTCCAAAGGTTATTTATATTGCTTGTAACTGCATTATAATAAGCAATAGCCATGTGGTGCTGAAAAAGTATCCTACCTTTGGGACATATCACTAGCCCTTATTCATTTTATATTTAATTCTAAAATTATTGGCACTGTAGAAAACACAGCTAAAGAAATGAATAGATAGATATCCAGTTATATGATATCAATATATTTAGATGGAAATGAGGATTATGTAAATGATGCTTTTAACCTTATATACTGAACATCTGTATTACCTTGGGACACCTGGATCTTTGACAACCACCAGCCTCAACATGATTAACTGATCATTTCAGGTTTTTAATATAAGTTATTTGGCACCAAGACAAAACAAATTTAACGATTATTAATTAGCCTTCAGATACAAGGAGAATTAGAAAACTTTCAGCTGTGAAATATATGAAAAACCAGACACTACACTTAGACTGTGAGGCTAACATCCAAATGTAAAATAAATTGGTGTTAATTCTGGAAGATACACCTGCAAATAGATCAAATAGATCTGTTTTTTCTATCTACAATATAGAAATTAAAAACACAGTAAGAAATGGAGACTGAATACGTAAGATTTGTAGGCAAATGTCAAAGGTGAATAATGATGGAAACGATTCATTGACACTGGTGTAAATTGTCAGCAATCGTACCTGGTACTATTTATCCATTATCTTTGAGTCAGAATCCAAATCAATAAGTACCACTCAGGTCATCTACTTGATTGTTACATTATTAAGGAGACCATAGTATATCCACAAGGATATTCTTAGATTGATCAAGTTGGTTATTTCCTCTGTCATTACTTTATCAAAAATTTTTAAGAAGACAGGTGGAGCAGAGAATTTAGGAGTCTTGATAATGAGCATAAGTTTGGAGAGTGTCCACAGCCCATTTATAGCTCTATGACAAAAGCTGACTGAAAGGAAAACTGTCATGACGAAATGGGAATTTAGACCAGGCCAGAAGCTATTTAGAGATTATGGAGCAATACATACAATACATGCTGAGGCCTGAGGGAATGGATGTGGAAAAATATAACCTTGGTATGATTTCTAAACGTTTCAACCAAGTTGAGTGTTATGCAATCACCGAGAAGATACACCTCTGAGCAAGTCTATGAATGTATTTCAGGAGTGGCTTAACAGGTGAGAGACGATTTGCCCTAAATGTGCACTGTACTACTGCAAGGCTTGGGGTCTTCTAATGAATGAAAATACAGGAAGGAGAAGCTTGTTCAGCATCAGCAACCAGGACTTCCAACACAACATGACCAACTACTTCACACTCTCCTGCCTTATGTTCCTGTAGTGATAAACCCCTCAAACTAAACCCCTCAAACTGTGAGCCACAGTAGACTTTCTTTTATTATGTTTCTTTCTTTTTTAAGATTTATTTATTTATTATATGTAAGTACACTGTAGCTGTCTTCAGACACTGCAGAAGAGGGCATCAGATCTCATTACAGATGGTTGAGAGCCACCATGTGGTTGCTGGGAATTGAACTCAAGACCTTCAGAAGAGCAATCAGTACTCTTAACCACTGAGCCATCTCTCCAGCCCCCTCAAGTTACTTTTTTTAAAGATTTATTTATTATTATAGATAAGTACACTGTTGCTGTCTTTCAGACACACCAGAGAGGGTCATATTTCATTACGGGTGGTTATGAACCACTATGTGGTTGCTGGGCTTTGAACTCAGGACCTTCAGAAGAGCAGTCAGTGCTCTTAACCACTGAGCCATCTCTCTGGCCCTCAAGTTACTTTTAATGTCTTTTTTTTTCACAATGAATAAAAAAAATAGATAGAATTAGGCATTGCAAAATTTTAAAAGTTGGAGATTAAAAGCTATAACTATAATTCCAAAAGTATACCGTGTCCCTGGACTAGTTTCTCATCTGCTCCCTTGTTAGCATCTTCCAGAGTGAGCCACATATCTGCAGGTCTTTACATTGTATATGTAAAATACTCAAAGGGAAGAAAATGAATTACTACACTTTTCCCTTCACAGCAGACTGTAGACATTATTGTATGTCAGAAGCCATGTTTTACACAAGTTAGGATAGATCTCTCTTCTCCTGCATCTTGAAGTTTATACTCATTTCTCTCCAAATCCCAGCTACTTCTCTCCCTTTCATGCCATACATTTCTTTCCATAATTTGTTTTGCTGACAGTTCAAGAGTCTGGTCTCAGCCCTCTGCAGAAGACTATAAAACACAGGCGACTGATTCTGAGATTTTTCTGACAGCAAAGAAGCATTTATCACTAAGAACTTTTGATGTTCTCCTTACATTAAAGTCATGGAACCTTAAATTATTAAGTTCATTTGATGGTTTGCACCTTAATTTTCTTCACAAAGTAGAATTAGTATATATATATATTGACAATGTTTTTTCTAAGAAACTTATTTTACCTAAAAATAGCATAAAAGTTGGGCTTCTGTTGTTTGTCTAACAGCAAACAAGGGGAAAGGCAATACAGATGTAGAATGGGAATGTTGGCGCTTTTTATAAAAGGTATACTGGCTCAGACAGGGATTCAACAGTCTTCATACACACCTGTCCATCTGGTCCATCATTCTGCACAAAGGGATATAAGTCCATCTCCCACAGAGCAGTCTTCAAGGGGCAGTTATTGTCAGCATTACATAATAGTAACCCTGCCACTGTCAGTCCCATGCATTGCATTGCTTACTGTAATTGTCAATGTACTTGATCTGCCCTAAATAGTGTTCTGTACACAACACAGGACTTTCTGCTGTGTTTTTCTACAAGGAACTGGCAAAATAAAACAGAAGTGAGATAATAAATAAGCAAAAAATAAAATATAACCACAGACTGTATGAGAAACCCTGTATGTAAACATATTGACTGTTGTGGGATAATTTAAACTTTTATTTTAAGCAATAAATTATGGGCATGCATGCAACGAGGTGACAAGACCAAGAAAGCAAACTGAACAGAAACAGAGACTACATGGGGAGTTCAGGAAGAGAAGAGTTTGAATACATATCTGTGAGCCTTTTTGCTCTTGAGTCTGAGCCAAACAGCTGCTGAGGCTTCAAGCCCTGCTTGGATCTTGAAGAAAAGGACAGCTACGGGAATCCTGGCACTGTGAGCCAAGGAGAAGGCAAGGAGCAATTGAGGAGAATCTCGAGGGTGGTCTCCAGGGGAAATGATGGTTTCTAAGAAAAGCTTGGTTTGAGGGACAGATGAGAAGAGCCTGCCCAACAGAGTGGTCTCTGCCAGGTAGACTGTCTCTCCAGTATTGCACAGCTTCCAGGTTACTAAGTTTTTAATAGAAAAACTTTAAAAAACATGACTTATAACCTCAATAGGGCATTTTTTTAAGTCCTTACCCCCCCCCCAAAAAAAGTACCTTAAGAAAATCAGTAATATAACAAGCCAAAAGTACAAAAATATGTTTCTAAGCCAGAAGAGAAATGAGTGAATTATATGACCAAAGCTTATCTTGAAAAGTTAGGATGCCAGTAAGACTGTATCAAAATATGTCCCATCTCGGTGGCTGTCTCTGAAATAGAACTTAACTGAAGGAAGTTGACCCAAATCAGCAGAAGAATGACAGAGTGTCAATGGAGACCTAGGGAAGGAAGCCCACATGATCCATTGAAGTAGAAGTTATCTCTGCAAAGAGAGGTCAGATTTGCAGTGCCTGGCCACACAACATGTGTTCCTGAGCTGTGACATATCAAGTATTCTGCTATAAAGGATCTGGTGGTGGAGGGGCCTCCAGCACATATTGATAGGGCTTTACCTACCAAAGTTCCCTCTAGTCGGCTCCATTTGAAACAGTGAAGCATAGCAACAAGGTAGTTATTCCTCAACACAGGAAATGGATAAACTATACACACACACACTAAGATAACCACTGGAATTGAGGTAAATTAGACACATTTACATGCGAATAAGTTTCAACAGCCATGATAATTCTTTAAAGTAATTTGACAAAAATGGAAGACTTAAATCATTTAGGTTTGTAAAAACATAATGTAAGAAGTGCCTTTCCTTCCTGTACATGAGAGTTTGAGAACTGTTAATGTACATGCCTGCAGTATATGATGGAGAGGCAGAAGCAAGAGGTCCTTGAGTCTGAGGCCTGTGGCAAGCATGAGGAGTTGAATTTGACCCACAAAACTCACATTTCAAATCGTGTGGCATGCTGGTATACACTTGAAGTCTCTGCTCTGTGACAGCTTAGACAAGTAGATTTCTGGCTTTGCTAACCAGCCAGGCTAGTCAGCTTAGTGAGTTGGAGGTTAGTGACTGACTCTGTCTGAAACAAAAAGTCTCTAAAACAGAGGTTGTTCTGAAGAACAACCCTGAATATTGCCTTTGGGCTTCACATGCACACACATAGATGTACACGCACCACCCCCCATACACACACACACACACACACACACATACATGCACACACAGACACATACTTCTATATTATATATTATAGTTAGAAAATATCATATATATATTGTGCACATAGGTAATTATAATTGCAGAGTGTAACAGCTCATCTGGGTAAAGAGAACTGTGACCAGACGTGATGGCCTACATTTGATCTCCATAACTTTGTGGTAAAAGTAAAAGCCCTACTCTGAGCGGATCTCCTCTGACACCCATATGTGCTGTGGGATACATGTGCCTAAACATGTACGCACATGCACACACACACACACACACACACACACACACACACACACACACACCCCTACAAGTTGTCCTTTGACTTCCCCATGAGCACTGTGGGATGCATAAGACACATATACACAGAGAGAAAAATGAACACCTGTAAAATAGAAAGCATAGGTACTTACGGGATCTCAAATCGTGCTACGCATGTACACACACTCAGACAACTATACGAAACGAGTCGATGTAAGTAATCCTAGGTCCCTATCATTACATATAATATTGGGCAGAGTTCTCATATATACTTGAGGAAATTGGTCAAGTTTGAGGGAAAGGACAGAAGTTTAAGCTGAGAAATAACATTTAATTATTAGAGAGCCCATTCTGTCACCAGCATGTCAGTCAGCATGCGCTGGCATGACAGCATGCATGAGCCTGTGAGCATAACATGTTTATTATTGCACAAGGTCATACTTTGACTGTAATTTTCATATTACATGAAATCAAAATTATAGTAATGGATTTCACAAATGGCCATATCTCATAGTAAGACAAAAATCACAGGTTGTGGAAGTGTGAGAGACACTAAGGTTATCTGATGTGACACAGATGTGGAGATCACATCTGGTGAGCTGCTTCGAGAACAAGTGTTGAGCAATCCAGATGCCACCATTTATCAGACTGGATTTTTTTTTTTTTTTAGAGAGCAATTTTACCTCTTAAAGATTCACGGTTTTTTTTTTTTTTCAACCTAATGGGGAGACGACAATTTAATATGCTAAATGGTGGAGCAAATTTAGAATACATTATTGCCAGCACATTAGTATAGCATAGGAATAAGAGTTTGGATGGTACCTGAAATCGCTGTTGAAGAGCACACGCTCCATTCTCTCTTCCAGATATAGCTAAAACATAATCTCCATAAAGGTATTAAGAAGGAAAAAATGCCCCCATTCAGTCTGCTGGCCATGGTCAGTTTTGATTCTTCCAGATGTATCTGGCTATCCTCTCCCACATAACTACAATAAAAACCTTCTCTCAACCACACCTAGGAGTAGTCTTTTCCCCATTTTTCATTCACCATCATCTACCATTGGTAAACTAACCAATTTCATATTCTTTATCATCATTATCAGTAGCAGCAGCAGTAGTAGCCAGCCAGTTGTTTGATACAATGTGTGTGCGGTCACTTTTAATCCACTTCAGTTTTGCTCTCCTACTGAGCGATTCTGTATCAAATACTGGAAATAAAGTACAGTCTAGAATAGAGGGTACTGTGTAATGACTTAGCAGATTTCAGAATGCCATTATGAGAAATAGCTGTTTTCATCAGAGAAGTATGAATATTGAACAAATGGTATTTGGATAGAGCGCTTCCTCATGCTCAGCCGCTTCCTGTCTGACTCTCTGAATATTGTATTGATTACATCTTTCCTGGGTACATGGACTTGTGAAATGGTCACTAAATGAGATGTCTTGTAGAGACAGTCTTGAGAGCCTTGTTCTTGAAGAGGAAACAGTTGTGTTGGCCCAGCCTGACTTAGCACAAGAGAGCCACTAAGGCAGAAAATATACCATTAGTGTTATCAAATAGCCTTGGTGCACTGTGTCTTCATGTGCTTCCCTGACCAGCTCTCAATGACCACTGATGGGAATTTATTCCCCAAGTCTGGTCACACTGTACAGAAAGCTCAGGCTGAAAGATTCATGTGTGGCAGTGTGTTCTTGGTAGGCCTCCAGGCATTTGAGATTCATTTATAAAGACTCTTCTTTCTACATCAAATTAATCATCACCATGGCAATATTCTTTTGATTTCCTATTCTGACAAGTTTGAAAAGGCCTACGATAGGCTTGAGGTCTAACCTAGACCGGCAATGCTCTATAACAAACGAGAAACAAAAAACCAAATCTGCCCTTACCTTCACAACTGGGTTTGTATGTGATTCAGCCCTTCGCCAGCTTTATGTTTCTAAATTATGTCTTTGTCTTGAATTCAATTGCGGGTACTAGGCTTGCAGAGCAGTTCATCTGTTCATCTGTCTCCCAAATTTGAAACACTCCTGCTAGTTCTGCCCCCTCTCATTGTAAATGGAGCTTCAGTGTCTGGAGGATGGGAGAGATAGCAAAACAACAGAAGGAGCGTTATCGCAAATCCTTTATGGAAATTGTTAGCTCGTGGTAATTAACCCGAATAAGACATTTGTTTTAATTCCATCTAAACTAATCGAATGCAATTTCCTTCTCCTGACTATATAATTTAATGGCCATTTCGATTCATACATTATATGGATAAAGTTGTCAATCACAATGGTGTTACTGGGTTCTCTCTTCTGTTAATAAGCTTATATTTGGCAACATGGATGCACCTGGCTCTTGGGTTTCAAAGATGGCTGGACATTGTCCCTGGCACTCAGAAAGATTTTAGCCATGCTAAGGAACAATGAGAAAAATGGAGGAAGCTCAATAGAGGTCACATACTGGACATGCAAGTAAAGCAGAGAATGAGGATAAAGAACAATTCCTGGGGAAAGAAATGCTTAAGCTGGAAGCAAAGGAGTAAGACAGTGAGAACCTGTGAATGAAGTCAGAGTTCGATCCTGGCTTAACCAAAGGGATCCAGTTAAAAAGAAGTGAACAGAGGCGTGAGAACAGATTACATCAGGTTCATATTTGGTTTGACTCATTGATTCCTTCTTCCCCTTTATAAAAACCCCATAAGGTGTTTGACCTCATTCTCTTCTTGTTCAATTTAAGGAACTGGCATTCAGAGTTGCCCCCATAGAAATAGGCTTTTGAGTGAGATGGGGCAGCAAGAGCATACTAAGGGACCACTACTATCCCTGCCTTAATTTTTAATCTGCAATGCTACATAATAGCTGTACCTATCCCTTGGAATTATTGTACTTACCAGGCCAGATCATCTCATAAACACTGAGCAAGATGAAGGCTTCGTTTCATGGTTTTCTAGCCTAATGAGAGTGGAGTGACCCAGGGAGGACAATAAGAATAAATGATAACTGACAGAATAGCTGGAGAAGAGAAAGGCACAGATTGCATGGAGATTCATAGTCATGGTAAGAACTCAGAAATGACCTAACTGACACTTTAAAAGAATTTCTTATTCTAAATACATGGAGAGAATGTAGGGAAAAGGAGGGAAGGAGAGAGGTCAGCTCACTAAGATACTTGTGGCTTAGGACCAGATGGGTGTGTCCATGTAAGGGGTTGTTCTGATGTGTGCATATAAGAGGTTGAAGAGAAATGAACAGAATCTGGATTTGTTTTTAAGATTTACCAGACAAAATACTAGAAAAGAAAGATTTGTAAGGATTTGGCCAAAGTAAAAAAAAATTGTGACTGTGAAAATACTTGATGAGAAAACAAAAACAAGAACGACTGGACTGGACTGGAAAAAGAGATGAATAATAATAATAATAATAATAATAATAATAATAATAATAATAATACAACTTTGCATAGAAATGCAGTTTGCATTTTAGACATGTTAGTAATAAAGAGATTGGTGAATTTAATACTATAATATTGCAAAAAGAACAAGGATTTGGTTTGTTTAGGTAGTTCAGTGAAAGAAGGAAAAGCAAGAGAGAAAGACATTAAATATCATGAACTGGAATTCCATCCTAGGAAGTGGGAGACAGGAAGGCTTCTAAACTATACCTTGTTTGTAGCTGGGCCAAAATTCCATGGGATGGCAAAAAAGAAATAAAATGAAAGCTAAATAACTGGAATTTAGATCACTAAGTGTATTTCATTGTTGATAGACAGCAGTTAAAATGTTAAAGCAAGTTGATTTGAGGAAATAGATTAGCATTCATCATTTTATGTAATACAAACCTATCCAAGTCTGCCTTGCACGCCTTAGAATTGCAGAAGCTCTTTGTATTTTATTCATCTATCTTGATGCCAGTTTTGTGGTCCATACCCATGGAGGGAGTAAACTGGAAAAAGAAAATAGTTTGTGCCAAAATAGGGACTTAAGGAAAAGGATGGACTTCTCGGGCCAGCACAACCACTAATGCACACAGAGGATCCACCTTAGTTGAGAAACCCCAGACACCCATTCAGCATGGCGAGGAGCCTCATGCTACTGCTCGCACTTCAAAATAAGTTTTAGTATCTAGCTACAACCTCAATGCCCACCATCCCATGGGTGACAGTAACCATAGGATTCCAGTGTCCCTCTTCTTTTAATTTGCAAACCACCAAGTCACATTGAATCCCGGCCTCTCTAGAGAAACTACAGATCTATCATTGCCCCCCACGTTCAGGTTCATTTATCAGTGCACTAATTCACCCAAACCTCTGAGAAAAATGTATCTGTATCGAAACATTTCTATGGCATTGATTGCTCCTCGGGTGATTATCCCAATAGCAACTGTGGAAATGCACGACAGTGAAAGTAATCACTGTAGTTTGCCTTCTTGTAGGCTATAACCATGCTGTGTGATGAGCAGTCTAAAATCCATCTCTATTTTCTCTGCTGCTTGTCTTTCAATACAAGTTTATTTACCATACCACCCACTTGCTCTTGGTGGGTGAAATGTCTTGAAAAGAGAATAAATTCTCTCTCTACTTGAAAGCTCAATTTCTTTGTACTGTAGTAAAACTGTCCTACTAAGAAAGTTCCTCAAAAGACTGAAGAATAAAAGTTACTTTAAGGTAGAAATCTGTTCAGGTCTTGATAGCAATAAATGAAATGAAAGGACTGAGAGACCTTTATTTTTCTCCCAGTCCCACTGATTGCAGATCATTCCAAAACATACACTTCCATATTGGTTTTCTGTGAGACCACCAGAGTTACCAAAGCAGTATTAGGTTTCATGAAAGAAAAAAAAAATAGAACCTGCCTGATGACGAGCAGGTGGCCAGCAGGACAAGGACATTCGGCTTCCAAGGAGTATCTCTCTTCTTAAGAGAAAGCTACATAAACAAACTGTGCTAAGGGTGTCCCATACTTCAATACCTATAGTAGAGAGAAGGGAGCCCTCAAGACTTCCCTGGGAAGTCGGGAAATATTCCACCAAAACTCCAGTCAGTAGGTTCTTTAAAGATGTCGATCTGTTTGCCAGTGAGAGCAAGCCTTTTGGGAATTAGAAGACAAATGTCACTGAGGATAGGGGGCTACTAAGATTTCACTCATTTGGAGAAAAGAAATGAACCATGATGGAAGAAAGAGCCATGATGTGGCAGGAGCAATGTGGTGCCTGAGCAGTTAGATACTGAGCTCAAGCACACCATCGTAGCATTGAGAGCAGCACTGAAGATGAATTAACCTGGGTACCAAGTTAAAATAAAAGTCTGTTGTCTTCATGAGAAGGCTAGATGCAGAGGCTAGAAAGAATCAGGGTCTTTTTAGAAATCATAATCTTTATCAATTAATAGCAAAATATGGGAGTGCAGACAGAAGAAAAAAATGAAGGAAAGTGTCCTTCCTAGTTTTCTTTCACCAAATTGAGAATGAATAAGATGCTGGCTGCAGTTGGAGTAGGTCCATTAAGAAACCCATTCCTTGAGCTGTGCTCATTCTTGAGACTCTGAGGATTTTAGAGTTTTTGAGATTCATAGGAGAAAAATCTCTCACTTTTATCATGACTACCCATAGGAACTGTTATCACTATGAAATATTGAATAGCATTTCAAAGTCTCTCTGGAAAACTAACATGTTTATAAACGAAGTTACGATCTTGTCAGATCATATACTACATCTAGTCAGGAGGAAAGCATTTCTTTGACCTCTAAAAATACAGAACCTCTTTGTATGCTCCTCTAAGGAATATAAATTTATATTTAATGATAGAAAAGTATGATGTTTAAGAATCTTAGAGATAGAAAAAAAGCAGGAATTCAAAGTTATATTATCCTGTAGATACCCTGATTGGAGATCTTATTTCATCTCCTTCAGGATAACTTAGTTGTGTCCTGCAATCCCTTACACACACAATTATCTAAAACTCTAGAGATATCCCATGGTCTTTGAAAGCTTGGTCTAGGGAATATAGCTAAGCAGTACAAGGATCACCCAGCATGTTAAGGCTCTAGGTTCAAATTCCAGTACTGTGTAAAACAAATAAACAAATAGTTTTCTCTTCCAAAAAATCCTTTCTGTTCTGTTTTTACATACCTTCACTGGGCTCTTGCTTCTTCTAGACCAACATGGATTTAGCTCCTTTGATGTATTAAATTCCTGTTTCATATTTTTTCGTTCTCACTCCTAGAATTTATGCAAATGAGCATTTGTAACATCCAGTTTTAAAAACAAATTTCTGTGTGTGAAAATCTCAACAGGATTCCAGAGTCATACATCCAGAACGAAGAAAAATTCATGTCTAAAATGCAGTATTTCTCACAAAACCCCCAACTTCACTTATTGAATTGTCATCTCTAAATAAGCTAGATAAAACAAAGTCACTAGAAACTCTTTAGTTCCCTTAGTAATCCACTGGTTCTAGAACTCAACACTTAATAAGGAAATTGTTCTGTTCCATTAATAAAAATAGACAGTTCTAATGTAGTGGCAATAAAGGTACAATAAATATAAAATATCAAGCAATCAGGACCCCTTCAATGGGTCTAAATGTGTTTGTGCCACAATGTTATAATATGGTATACCATTCCAAATACTATAATTCCAGATTATGAGACATTTCAGTTACATTGTTTCAATAATCTTCAAAAAATAAATTATTTTTGTCTTGAAAATAAAGGAAGTAAAGATTATATAATCATGGGGAAAATCAAAAATAATAGCATGCTTTCCTACATGATCGCATTTAAAAACTTGTTTTAATGCATCTGTGCTAAGTATGCCAATACAAATGCCTCACTAAAAATAAATCAATGATTTTTTTTTTTAGCATGAGCAGTTGAATAGTAGGGAAAATCATTTTGCAACCTGGAGAGAGGTTATTGGGTTTGGATGTCCATCCTTTAAGATCTGAGGAGTGATCAGTGGGTTGGGGTGTTCATCCTTGAGCTACTGGCCCTGATGCACTATTAAAGATACTTCACTCAGAGATGGTGAGGCAGGAGAGAGTGTTGATATCTGAAGAGGAGCTGAATGTTATGAGGTAATGAACTGCTCCTAACACAGATCTGTGAAACAGAACATGATTGCACACATGACCTTCCCATATCTCACCTATAACCTGTGCAGGCACAGAATATGTCTGCTTATTTAGCCATAAGCATACTGACTAAAGAGCAACTTCAACTGACCCAATATATGTATATTAATTCTTTTCATCCTCCAGACTTTATTGAAGCCACTCAGAGAACAGTCCAAGAAACCCATTTCAAAACTGGCAGTCAATGGTAATTTTCTACATGGACCATAAACTTAAGAAATGGGAAATAACAGAAAAAAATTCATTCTTGAGAGCATCCTTAGTGGTATTACTGATACTTGGCAGTGATAAACATATACTTTACCAAATAAGGCAACATAGCCAGTTGGTGAACTGCACTGGTTGGCTCACCTTTCGTTATGTTACTAACACTGATATTTTTCTTTTATGTCTATAGTGCTCAGAGATAGCCTGGAGCCTTGTGCATGCTGGGCCTCTACCACTGAGCTATGACCCCAGCTTTCTGAGACCATGTTTAATTCCTCAATGATGCTATTTAATCCCTCTTACCAATTGAGAAATATGTTAATTCAAAAAAATCCATTTCTCTAATAAAAGAAAAGCTTTCTCACACTAATGTTCCTTTGTCTAACCATAATTTATTCATTGCGGCTGGGAATTTTTCAAACAATACAATTTGGAATAAACATATGCCTGGTTAATGTTATCCTTTAGAGCAAAATAAAAGATTAATAATTTAGAACCATATAGTTGGAAGGCATCTGTCTTTTGGAAATGTATTCTTGAGGTAGAACAGCAAAGAATTATTAAAAATTTAGAAACGTTGGCAGAATTGCAACTTCCTAGATAGTTAATACAATCCTTTGTAAGCAAGGGATGGGATTTTTAACATGTATGTTGTCAACCTTAATGGAAAGAAAAATGCTAGTAGATGTCTTTTTCTGTAATCTACATCTGTGTTATTGACAAAAACTGGGACACTTGGGAAAAAAAAAAACATTAGTGTGTCATTGTGGTGTCAGGGCTTAGACACTGCTCACTGGTCATGGCAGGAGCTTTCATACAGAATTCACATCCCAGAAATAAGACCTTTGGAGGGTCATTCCAGTCTCCTTGTCCAGATCCTTCATGTCAGAATCTCAAGAAGAGCATTTCCATTCACATCCTGATAACACTCATGGCTGCTGATCTTTAAGATCACAGTAGTCCGTATGTTGCCTAAAATTTATGGAAAAAAAATTATGTGACTTTCCATCTTTAGGATACTAAAATACTCATATATAACCTTTAAAACAATTAACAAATTTCACATTAAAATAGTAAAAAAGAAAAATGAGGTGCTTTTGGTCCCAAGTATTATCAATGAATATTAAGTTGCTGAGTGCTCACACCAGCCATATAAAAGGTCACATTTACCCATGTTTTAAGCAAAGGGAAGAGTGCACAGAGAGAGAGAATGGATTGTTCAATGTCCCACAGCTAACAAGTTGTCTAGACAACTGTGGCTTCGGACACTCTGGATCCCAAAGCCTCATCTGAAACGCTAGGACACACCAGATACTAAAATGTTTTCCTTGAAAAACCAGGCTTCTTAGAAAGTTATAGAGGCAAGAACATGTTCCCAATACATTGTGGAGAACAAAAAGAGAGAAATGGGAGAAGGAGGAAGGACTTACGAGACACTACAGGCAGAAATCTTTTAAAGGCATTTATAAAACTCTGCATTGGAAAAAAATAAACAGATATAAACCAAAATGCTTGCCTAGTAATGGGGTTGGGATGATTTTCCAAATTTGTACTTTATTTTTCACTTTTCCTTTAGAGGAATGAATGTTCATGAATGAATCATGTAATCAGAAAGTAATAATTGATTCAGATTACAGAACTCTTAAAATAGTTATAGTTGGCCTACTTTATGAAATACATATTTATTTAGATTATTATTTTATGGCTTTCATGCTTAACTAACCTCAGAACCATACAAATATAACTTCTCTACAATACCTGTAATTTTTCTAGTCAGATAAATTAAACTTCACATTCAGGTCCTGCAGTTCTCCTTCTAGTTGTTCCGTAAAGAACAAAATGTAAATCACTTTTGCTATTGAAAGTAAAGATGCCAAACTCAGAGTGTAGCTCAGGTAGACAACACAGAGTTGGAACATATGAGGCCCTGAATGTGGTCCCCAGCATCAGAAAAATCAATACATTTTTTTAAAGGAAAATGAATGTGAAATTCTTAAACCACCGCAATGGAAAATTTATGAATCTTTAAACACTAGAGGGTATTTTGGCTCAAGCCTATAATCTGGTACTTCATAGGCCAACCCGAGATGATGCCAAGTTGAATTTAAGATCAGCCTAAGCTATATAGTGAGACCTACTCTTGAACAAAACAAACAGGGTTATTGAAAAGCAAAGATACAAGACTGGCATAAAGGAACGAGGTTCCTCATTAGTGTTTGCATTCCATTATTAAAACCAGAATTTGTTTTGATTTTAGGATCCATAAAAATAAGCCATAGCTTAACAGGTAAGACCTATGTTCATAGCAACATTATTCCCAAATACCAAAGGATGGAAATAATTGATGGTGTTAATTGGAAAATTCATAGATAAACAGAATAGGAAGTATCCATATAATGGAGTGAGCACATTTCAGACTTCTGATAGGAGAAATTCTACATAAAAGTGGTAAATCTGGGAAATATCATACAAGGTAAAATATATTGAGGATACAAGGACTAATACTATAAAATTATGCCTATGTAAGGGAGCTACAGTAATCAAATGTGTAGAGCTAGAGTGGTAGCAACCAGGCACTGATAGAAGTGGATAAGGTAGTTAGAGGTGAGAGATTGTGAGAGTCAGAGCAAAACATTCCTAAGGCAATGGTTAGGATGTTTGCTAAATAATGTTAGTTTGTTCGATATTCCATTATTGTCCCTTTAAAATTAGTTAAAAGGGCAAAATATGCTATATATAATTTGACACCATAAACACAAAATAGATTAAAAGGCATTAAGTATCATCTGTTCAATTTTTTACTGCCTTCAATATAGATCTTTTGAAAGCTTGAAATCCAATCTATTAATAAGTAATATGCTCACAAAGATTATTTAATACATATACTAAATGACATCAGTTACACATACACACACTCATACAAACACACACCCACTAAATGACATCAATTCCTAAGAGTTATAAAATGCTGAAGACATTAGAGGGAAAAGTAGTTATAAACAATATGATTGAGAGAGAATAATAAAAGAACAGAAACCACACCATGTCTTCCACATGGTGACTTTAATTTTGACCTTGAGTTCTTGGTAGGCTAATCATAGGAAATGGCCTCCTTGTTATCCAAATAATAATTTTGTATTAGATCTTGCATTTGACCAAAGGGTAGACAGAGTGCTCGCACTAGATTAGTTAGATCCCAACTCATATAGCTTTTAGGAAACAAGTTGGTTATTAGATAAATTCTGATAGTTATCAACTGATCCATTTCACTAAGCAAAGAGATAAATACAGTAGCTTGGAGGTTGACAAGGTGCATCAAGAAATCTTTTTGTGAAGTACTATTTCTAAATGGATGGTAATAATAAAATATTAATAGTCTGAAGTATTCAGGTACAGAGTGTTTAAGAAAGGAGGAATACCATGTCCAAACACTCTTACACAGAAACGGTGTCATTCCTGATTTTAATGTACAAAAAGTCTCCTGTGGCTATTGAAAACAGTGGTGGTCTACTTCAAATCTAAGAAGTAGACAAGAATGGGTCATGAGGATCAGATAACAGATCGGAGTTTCCCAGACAGAAAGAATAACAAGAGCCAGGAAAGAATGGATAACAGAACACAGACCACTGAGTGATAGTGGTCTGGGCTTCAGATCGCAGATTTTCTGGGTTTCAGCTGATGAGCGGTTGGTTGGTTATCTATTTCTTCAAGTCTCAAGCCTCTCGTCTTTATGCAATAGTAGTGACAATTCTTAACTTGCTATTTCTGATGGCACTATTTGGTGCAATGCGTATACAGGGTTTATAAATGTCCCTGATGAAATGGTAACCAACTAAAAGTTACCATTTGAGAGCATGTGACAAAGAATTTAGTCCAGTTCTGTCTGCTGTGTGGGAAATTGAAGGTAGAACTAATCCTACAAGCTACCAGGAATCAAGGTTGGCAGATAATGGAGAGTCAGACCCCTTAATAAGCTTGAAAGAACAATTACAGTTTGGAGTTGCAGAGTGATAGATCAGCATGGGCTCAAGAAAGCAGGTGTTTGCAGAATTTTTTTTATAATGGACACAGGGGAATAAGCTATACAGCAATTTAATTTTCTCTACAATAGAGACCGAATAGAGTAAATTGAGTGGAGACATGGTAGAAAGCAAGTTAGCAGGACCTTGTGATCAATTAAGTGAACACAGGTTCAGCGTGAGCAACCTGAAATGCACTGGAAGGAACCAATTTGGGCCTTCAAAAACTGGCTTGACGGTGGATATTGTGGTTTCAGAATGTAACAGATGACCAGCAAGCAGCAAGACTTGCCTAATTTAAATAAGGGGACAGGGGAGAGTTTGGAAATGTCATTTGGAGTGTCAATGTCTATCACAGCATTGAAGCCTGATTGTCACCAAAGAGGATGGAGAAATTGTACAATGCATAGGCTTAAAGGCCAAAATCAATTTCAAACCCTAACAAGAAGAAAAGAGGTGATGACATTACTCATTGAGAAGGGTGGGCGGAGCTGGGGAGGATAACCATCCATATGGTCTCAGGAAAGGCAGAACACAGAACAGATTCAGCACTGGTTACTGGATATAAACGATGCCTAAATAATGAGTTTAAGCTCTTTAATTTGTACATACTGTTTACAAGATGCCAGACACACGACTTGAAACTGTTGGTAATGGTTTTCTCTCCATAATAAGAGTACAACCAAAATTCTTGAACTCTGTGACACTTCTCTGTATATTCTAGTTTACAAAGTCCTCTTAAAAAAAATGTTCTATTTCTTAAGCTTAGAATAACTTCCCGAGGAGGCTGTAAAATATTCAAAAACCCAAAATAGCTACCTAGAAATGGGGCCTGTTCACAATATAAAACAGTTTTCTTTGCCATAACTAAAGGTGACAAGTTATTTTCTCTTTAAATGACTCTGGTCCTGTGGTGGCATTAGGAATGCATATTAAATTAAGTGCTATAATGAACTATCTTCTTCTTTACTCTGCCAAAATTTCTCAATGCTCAGAAATTAACAAAATGATTAAATGTATCAAAATCAACTAAGAAGTATAAAATGTGTGTGTGAGAGAAAGAGAGAGAGAGAGAGAGAGAGAGAGAGAGAGTCTCATGTAGCTCAAGGCCAATCCTAAACTTAACTATGTATGTACCTGAACCTGGCTTTAAAACCAGTAGTTCTCAAACTTCCTAATACTGTGACGCTTCAATACAGTTCTGTATTGTGTTGACATCCAATCATAAAATTACTTTCCTTCGTACTTCATAACTGATTTTCTACTTCTATGAATCATAATGGAAATATCCAATATGCAGAATATTTGATGTGTAGCTCCTGTGAAAGGGTCGTCAACCCCCCCCCAAAGGGGTCACTACCCACAGTTCTTTAAGCTCTTAGCATTACTACCTCATCCTCCCAAATGTTAGGCCACCATGCCTGGAGTAGTGTTGCTTAAAACAAAATAAAAACTTCTAGTGGAGAAACTGCAGTCATTTTTTTCTTTTATCATACATTATGCATGTACAGTTCTGGTGAGATGAATGTAGGGAAAGACCCTGCAATGTCACTTGAGTAGGAAAGCCAATGGGCAAATGGAGTCTTCTTAAATTTTTAAAATAAATTTTCCTTAAAATTTTTTTGCTTTCTTTAGGTATGAGTAGTAAACACTGTTTTGCCCTAGATTCCTATCCCCAACAGATTATTAGTAATATTTATGATGCAACGTAAATATACTCTATATTTCTTATGGAGATGCTAACTGGAAGATACAACAGCAACCATAATAATATTAAGCTAATTCAATGCTGAATGTGTCATGTGCTAGATGCTGTCTTACACTCTTCAGGTGCATAAACGTATATAATCACCAAACCCTTTCCAGTAGACATTGCTGCTTTCCCCTTTTTAAAGATAAAATCTGAGGGTCAAAAACACTTAAGTAAATGTGCAGAACAACACGAGGACTCATGCGTAAGTCTCGGCAGTTTGGTGCAAAGACGATATGGCTGGCCCAAATGCTTTCTTGCCATGATCCCTGAGAACTTACTTTAGCCAAAATGCCCTCAGCTTGGCTATAAGATGAAAATAATAATCCTTGGTAATGCTGGGGAAACCATATGGCTTCATACAAACACAAGCACTCTTGAATGGTGAATTCTCTGAGTACGTGGGGCTATAGAAACCTAGAGATTCATTTAGAAATTTGAGTAAAGTCATTTGTCTAGAAACATCTGTTGTCACTTCACCACTGAATTTGACCCAAAGTTCTAGAAACACCATGGTGTATCATATGGCTGCCAGGTTCTCCACTGGGTCCAGCGCTGACATTTGTCTACCTACAGTCTCTCACTATCCTTTCATTATGGACTTATCCACTGGTAGTCACCTAAAAAAAAGTCATATCCATAGATGCTTTCGTGCATAAAATTTGCATTCAGTGAATAATAATAGGAAGTCCATAAAAAAAGTTGACAGTACTGATTACTATTGCTAAGGAATGGCAGAGATAAAAGCAAACTGAAATTAGCCACTTACAGAAGTGAAATGTAGTGAACATCTTATAAACAGTGTTTTTGACACTTTCAATAAATTTTGTTTAAATTAGCTTACATTGGTAACACTTCATTTCACCCTAAATTTGGTTGGGTAAGATGTTTTCCTGTTGGCTTCTACTTCATTTCACAAGAGAACTTCAAGGACATGATTTTTTTTCTTTACTTTTCTCCCTTATATGAGCAGAGGTTAAAGAAAGGTCCTGCCATGAATACTGAGTCTTAAACAAGAAGTAGCTAAAGGCACAGATCAATCATTTTGAATACAAAAATAATAAATAAATAAATAAATAAATAAATAAATAGATAGATAGATAGATAGATAGATAGATAGATAAATAAATAAATAAGAGAACTTACCTTTAATATTTTCTGTTGAATTTTGCTGTGATGAGTTATAAAAAAGAATGAGATAATATTTAAAAAGGCAATATTTTAAATTCCAAAATAAATTATAAATTCTTTGGGTACTTTTTTGAACCTCTCTTTTAAAAAAAATATGTCTGGATTTTAGATTTTATTTTCTAAAATCACACTACAAATCTACTAAATATCTATTGTACATTCTTGAATGATATACTTGAATTGAAGAAGTAGAGACAAATGCAGTTTAAAATCTAAATTATGCTTTCCTATAGCATAAAAAAAATATCAACTAACTATACTTCAAAGAAAACCATTATGTGTCTCAGTGGCCTAGAGGAGTTTTCCTAACAAAGCTTGTGGTAAGACCAACACCACAGGGTTCAGTCACTCATTTTAGGCCCTGCTTACTCACTTCCTAACACCAAGAGTGTCTAAAGCTCTTTCTCATTCTTTGTAAGCTTTGCCAAATGTTCTCTCTCTTTCAGACACACCCTTTCTACTATACCTCCACTCAGGCTCTAAGTTTATCCTACATGTTTGTTCGCATGTGATGCCCCTACCCTGAGAAGCCATGGTTCCACATTTCCTAAACTTCTCTCTTCTAAAAATTTCTTGCTATTCTTCTCACTGTAGCATTAATACACACGTGTATGCATTCATTCATGTACATATACATGCACACACATGCAAACACACACACATACACACACACAGAGAGACAGAGAGTTATAATTTTCTATTCATAGGTGAGTCTCTTCTACACTATTTGAAACTTTTGGGCAGGTATAATGAATTTTGCATTCATCTTTAGGTGGTAATAAATTATAGTGGCCATTGTAACTTATACAAAAGCAACCCAATGGCCAACCCCAAACTAACACTTGAATATTTGATGAAAAGATATTATATTTCAATATGCCTCACAGTTTATAGTGAGTTTTCTTTTATGTTGCCTTACATGAATTTTATAGTAAGCTCCTTTGGTTAGTGTAACATTCTCCTTTTTCAGATAGCACAGAGCCTTAAGACAAAGAAGAGTTAAATGTTTTCCAAGGTCAGAGATGATGCAATGGAAAGGTCTGAGACTCTAACTCATTCTGAATGTTTTACCCAGGGTGGTCCTTCCCTCCAGCTCAGACGAGGAATTGACCCCCTGGTGAAATTTAACAAATTTCATGCTCTAATAAAATTTACTACACTGAAGTGGTTGCATTCTACAGAAATGTTTTAACCTTGCATTGCAAGTTAACTATTTATTGCGGAGCAGAATAGTAATAAATAATAGATACAGTATTTGCCCTTGAGAAAATGTAAAATTTTAGGAGCAAGGAACACTGAAAAACCAAAATAACCCACTTAAGACGAGGAATAAATGCTGAGGAGTCAGGGATTTGTCAAATACACACTTATGAAATAACAATTCTGTGTGCCAAGCTCAGCATACTGTATGATGATTTTTAAAAGAGTGGGTGTGTACTTGTCCCAGAATAACTGTCATCTGAAATGTGGTTAAGAAACCACAGGAACTTACAGGACATGTGAAGAGCTGACGAATTTTAAGTATTTTTAGTAGGTGTGTGTTGCATGCTTGAGTGTGCATTTGTATGTATCACGTGTGTGCAGGAGCCTGGAGAGGTCAGAAGAGGAGATAAGATCCTCTGGAAAAAGAGATATGGTTGCCGTGAGCTGCCACATATGTGAGTGTTGAGAATCTGACTCTGTCCTCTGTAAGAGTAGGAAATACTCTTAACATTTAAGGCATCTCTGCAGCTCCATCTAGTTAATTTTTAATCAGCAAAAGTAGGGGTGATCCTTCTAAGATGGCATGACAGTAAACAAAAGCTGCACACGGAATCTGTGGTCAGAGTTCTGGAGAGAACAAGCTTAGCTCAAGTGGTCACGAAACTGGAATGTTAAAACCCTGAATGCTTGTCTGGGAGATTCATTTAACCTCCAATAAGCAACTGGAAAGCCATTGAGAGTTTGGGGTGTGAAAACATCGTTATTTGAACTGGAATTTGTAAAGATTGATCTACCGTGTAAATGTTGGGTGGGAAGAGAAGCTTGAAGCAGGGGATCTGAGTCAGATGGTCAAAGATAAAGAGAATAAAATGGTGTCATTTCATTACATCATTATATTGCAGGAAAAAATATATTGGTGTTCTAAAATAAAGACATTCTTTTAGTTTATCCCCTAAAATAGACAAAGCCCCCTTCTGATAGAGTCTCCACTCCTGAGTTTTCACATTAAACAAAATGCCTAAGAGAGTGAGAGGTTGCAAAGTCCAGTTAAATTAGATTTGCTATTTCTTAGAACTAAAATCCCTTTGGTAGTGGTAGAGAATGCCTATTGCAGATTTAAAAAGAAGAACATGAAGCACACAGCAATTTTTCATAGTTATTACAGGTGACATCTAAGCCAGCAGACTGCAGAGCCTAGTAGGCCAAATAAATTAGACAAATGAAAGAGTTTTTTTAGTCTCATCAACAGACACCAACAGGAGCACATAAAGAGATAATGAAGACGTCCAAAGCACTTGCTGCTGAGAAAGCCCAGATATCCATCCACTCTAAAATGCCTTCTACAGAACAATTACTTTTGATTGCTAATTTTTGTGTAGAGCCGTTTGAAAGATATTTGTGTTTCCTATATGTTAATCAAAATATTTTGCATGTATGTCAGTTATAATGGGGTCAATGCTAACTACAGCCTAATAATTATTATATTTGGGATCTGTAGATCCATAAAAGGATCAACATTATCAAGTTAACCTGATGTTTTTATCAGGTAAAATTAAAAGATTTTTATGTTGGTGTTGACTCCTGAGGCTGGCCCTTAAACATATTGAATAAATAGTTGTTTGATGATAGCTATTTTGTGCTAAAGAGCTACAGCTTTACAAGTATGTCGAAGTATCCTATCAGTTGGTTTATGAAATATACTTTCTTTATGAATATATCTTCGAGAGTTGTTTACTTTTACTTTGGAGATGTATAGAGCATGTTACCATATTAAATGTTGCAGTGTCCTGCCTAAGTATAAAACCAGCTTCACTCTATTTAATGGAATGAGCTCTAAATTTCTTTGGTCATGTACTTCATTTATTTATCCTTGATATCTGTTCATTTTTTTATGCAGACTATAGAGATTCTTGTTAGAGAACAAAGAAGGTAGTCGTATAAGGAAACATAAGTCTTAATAAGTTCTGTTCATCTCTAACTATATATCAAACAAATTCTGGTTTGAGTCCATTCAATAGCTACTCAATACAGGTAGTTGTGGATTCATATTCCTATCCAATTCTGCCTCAAAAGTAAGATTTAATTACATTTTTGCCTCTCCACCTATGCTACTTCCATTTGATCATATTTTCTGGCCTCTCAAATTTTCCTCTGTGGCAAGAAGAATGGTGAATGTTGGAGACAAATGGTAAATAAAGACCAGGAGCCCCTCAAACAGGCAGTGTCACAGAGAAAAGGGGAGACAAGAACCAAGACTGACATTTTTTGTATGGAAATGAATTGCATTGCCTTAGTGGATTAACTAGATCCAGGAGCAAATTCAAATCTGCACTGTAAAAGTGTGAAAGGTAATGAGTAGCCAACAAGGTCTCTGTGAAGAAGTTTATGACTTTCAGAAAGAGCAAGAGTAGTAATTGACTCCGAGCATGCAGCATGGAGTTCAGGGAACATGAGTCTCTGGAAAGTTAGAGACTTTCCCCCAAGCCTTGGTAGCACTAGGCTGAAATAGATGGAAGAGGCCCTCACCCTCCTAGAACGTTATACTGCTTCTGATTGGGTTGCTGAAAGTGTTACAAGCTTGAGACTGATATTCTACTCTCTTCTTACCCTTAAACCTTATCCACGATTGGATCTAAAGTTGTAAAGAACAACACAATTAAATCACAGTTCATCTTGATTTTATCCAATCCTGTAGGAGGTCATTCATTCAGCACTTGTCTATAGGATGTGACTGCAAGTGCATCGAAAGGCCAGCCAAGTTCTTTATCAAGATAGATTATATTTCTTTGAATTATGTACACTCATACACACACACCTCATACACACACACCTCATACACACACACACACACACACACACACACACACAAAATGGTGTTAGAAAAATGTAGCCCAAGCCTATGAGAATCTATTTACCTTCATGCAAACCATTAATAAAAGGGAGAAATCTAAAATTGAAAAAAAATAAATAAATAAAAGGGAGAAATCCAGTAGTTTACAGATACTGAAATGTATGTCATATATAGGCCAAATTTAAGAATTTGAAAATGGCAGCATTTTCTTTTCTTTTTTCTTTTCTTTTCTTTTCAGAGAGAAAGGGTTTCTCTGAGCATTTTCTTACAAATTCAGATACATGGAGCTGGCAGTGTTATGTGCAAATGAAAATGAGACCATTAAAAACCGAGAGCTGGACAATATCACCGTATGTGTCAAGTATATGCTTTTTAAAAAACAGTTAGCAGATGTTGTAGATCGTTCATCATCCTGACCAGACCTCTTTTACTCCTTTCTCTTTAAGGTTGAAAATGGTGCAATTATTCGGTTATGCCTCACAAAACAGTAAATTATCTCCAATTACTGTAAATTCATAGTAGCAGTAAAATGCTTGCATAGAAGAATATACTCCCCATGGCCATCTTGAAATTTATTATAATATCATAAAATTATAACTCTGAAAGGAGTTTCAGAAACATGCTTAGCCCATTTCTCTTGCCTCTGGGCCGGACTGTGCTGCAAATGGTCCCAGGGAAACAGCTAAGAAGATCCAGTAATTATCTCTGCTAGCTATGGGGTTCGATTATACTTACACAGTGACAAATATTTCATCCCATATGGTATATTTCTTACATGTTTTCTCCTGTTGATATTCAGCTAAATTCACAAAAGCACATGGCCTAACATCTCACCCCCCCCC